>JAVJIF010019909.1:0-79839 GCA_038442645.1 Agave tequilana | reverse complement strand
AAAAATATTTTATAAAAATCTTTTATCTTTTTCTGAAAATTCTATAAAACTTGTTTTAACATTTATATTGAAACATAAAACGTGATAAAAATTTCAAGACATATATCAATCATATCAATTCATTGTTGGTCTTGCCAATTTTATCAAAAACCAAACTTGTATTTTTATCAAACTTGATTTTCAATAGGAAATCTGATTTCCTAAAACTTTATAGAAATACAAAACATGATATTTGAACATTATTAAGCATGATGCATATGGACATAGGTCCAATATACATTCACAAAATATATCACAGTTTTTGTTCTTTAATTTCAAAAATATGTTTTATACCAAAACATAAAACTACATGAATAGGTACGTCAAAACTAAGTTTGTATAAGTCATATAAGCATGTATGTATATAGAGCACATCTAATATACATATAAAACATGTAAACTTATTTGATCAAAACTATTCATGAAAACCAAAATCCAAATCATGAAATGTGTGTGTATGTGTATTGAGCATATCATACTATTCTAATCTTTACATAGGATCTAAACACACTATCTAAACTAGGATACCTAAGTCTTCTTGATGATGATCTCCATCTGCAAGTAGACTTGCTCCAAACGCAATCCACCGCGTGCAAAGGTATGATCTTTAAGCTTTGGCACCGGAATCACCATGATAAGCTTCCAAACACTCTTGTTGAAGCTATCACAAACTAATATCCGGCTAATGATCTGAAACTTAGAATCACAAGATTATAGTAAACATAACTACATGAGGAGTCATCATCAAAACTAGAGTGGAAGGCCTTGGGCCAACAATCTCCCCCTTTTGATGATGACAAAACTCATGGAGTTATAATATGCATGGATAAAGTTAAGCTTCAAAGAATGATGATGACAAAACATATTTTGAGTGTTCATATTGCTTGAATGTTACCTTTGCTTATACTTGTACACTGCACTAAAAAGACTAAGGGCATATCCTTAAACAAGATAAGGTGAGGAAGTCATTACCCTTCCTTAACCAAAAATCATCTCCTCACTCACTAACCTAGTCTAACATAAAAATTGAGTAGACATTGGCCTAGGGACATCCTCAAAATAGAGATTGACCTAAGGGGAAGTTGTTAGAAGTTAACTCGCCAATCGATGTCTAAGGTTGGGGATTAAGGGGCGAAACCCCGAAGGCTGGTGGTTGACATAATTAGTCCCGTTGCTTAGGCACGGATACCTCCACCAATCTTGCCCCTACTTGGCCGATTAACTTGTGGTTAGGTTCTGCAATATACCTCCTGTAATAATCAACAGTTAGGAGTCGTCTAGGTCAGCTCTACCCTAACATAGGCTAGATTTTTTTTTCTTGATTGTTTATTTGTTGTTTTGTTTATTCATGTGAAAATGGATTATAATTACAATTATTCTGATTATAACATAAATCCATATTTCACCCCAATCTTCTTCAAATTCGGATATTACCAACCCGACATTACATAACTCTAACCAACCAAGTATGCCAGATCATAACTCTAACCAACCAAGTATGCCAGATTGGTCTTACGAATCAATATATGCCCCAATCCAGTATTGAATAAGAATGGGACAATCATCACCACTCTCACTGAGTCAGTAGGGATACAACTCCCCCGAGTCTACTATCAACAACCTTACCAACAAAAAGCTTCATATATCCATACCAAGACCAACCTATAGAAGAGAAATCTCTTTAGAAAAGACTTTTGAAGCCTCCTTGAGAGTCCACACGACAAGTACAAATCATAGCGGACTCAATTCTCCTAAACAATTCCAAATCTAAGATCCTTACTCTAATTTTCAAGTCCCAATCACAACAAGAAGAACCTCTTGACTTACAAGAATATGAAATTTATGATTCAGTCCCAAAATGGATGTATTTAATCCGAAAACAGATTGTCTCAAATCTCTTAATAGGTTAGAAGCAACAGTGGGTCATTGGTCAATACAATTAATGATAGGAATGAAGAAACTCTGGCCTAACACATTTTCGCCACTCCTGATTCTCCTAGCCATATTGATGAAGAATCATGGTACCTTGGAGATTTAACCAAGATTCAATTTCACCATAAAACTTTGAACTTGACCAATATCAACCATTGACAAATTAGCAAGTTTTCATTTTAAGAGATTGAACTTGAAGATGAATGTGACACTAATTTCCAATATTGTGATTCAGTTCCACTTTTTGAATCTATGCTGACTCCGGTATCCTTACCGATTCGGACCTAGTTTCGAAGCCAACACTGATTCCTATCCCTATAGAGCTTGAACATGAACCACTTATTTGGATAGTCACATTCCATTATTGGAAAATGAATATGAACTTCAATTCTATGTTGGACAAAACTCATGAACCAACTCTGACTCTCGAACATAAAATGATTTGAGTTTTATTCCCAAGTCAGTTGGTTTCTATTCCTTCCATTGTTGAGCCCAAATCATCCATCCACAAAACACATTTCATGTTGAACCAAGGTTTTAAATTAATATGATTCCGTGATGATATTCCAAGACTGGTCATATAACTAGAAAAAATTCATGCTAGGATCTTGCATGATCTATTCATATTGGAGATTATAAAAATGTTATAGAAAAGAGGTTATGAAAGATGGGTTCCATAAAAAATTCACAATATCTAGATTGGGCAGAAACGCTTGGCCCAATGAGACCACCACTGAAATCACCATCTGAGGTGAAAATTTCCTTTCCTTCCTTTCATATATTATTGCATTTCATCATACATTGAGGATAATACATGAGTTAGGTGTGGGGGAGGGTTACTAACATGCTAACTTCACTAATTTAAAAAAAATAATTCTTTAAAACTTTTGAAGAGGAAATAATACTTTGACTTATTTTTGTAAAAAATTAAGTTAATTTTAAGGACTAAGAGGATCATAATTAGGATTCTTATATTGGTGAAAATAAAATTATTGTTTGATTTTGAGGTTAGGAAGAAACATTGAAAAGTAATTTAGTCTTAATGTTTACCTGATGAAATATGCATACTTTATACACTTACACACTTAGGGTTCTAAAACAAAGATTCTTATGCCTTATAAAAAATATATATATAACATATTTCAAAAAAATATTCTCTGATTAAGCTGGGTATTTGTGCCTCATAAAGCATAAGTATTCACGCCTAAAAGTGATTCACATAGTAAAAAACCTTAGTTTTGTGGCTTATTAGCTCAAGCCCTAAGTCCTTGGGGTGTTTCTCACCCGGTGCCCTAAAATCATCTGATTTGGGAGTCACCGACTAAGGCTCATTATATGGGCGAATTAGAAAGCCTAATAGAACTAAGGGATATTACCGCTAAAAAAAAAGAAAATAAAATAATAAGGCATAAGAGTCAGAGTTGAAGAATCCTAAACCAAATTTTCACGATCACAAGGTGTATATGACTTAGGGTAAAATAATAGACTAGATGAAAAATACAATTTTAATTCTTACCTTAATTGAAAATAAGTTTTGAATAGAGACTAAGTTTAGAAATGACTAAGTTTTAATAATCCTATGACTTATAGATTACTTGAAATTTTACATAATACTTCAAATATTTTTTCTCTCAAAATGCGTTTTCAAAAAAAAAATCTAACAATTCATTTCTTTTTCTTAAGGATTTTGTGGGTGCAATTCACTAAAACTAAAATATCACAAGATTATTAGTAAATTATAACTACATGAGTTAATCATCATCAAAACTAGAGTGAAGGGCCTCTAGGCTGACACCAGCGATTTCGCTTCTGAGATATATTAATTTTTTTCTTTAGCACATTGGGCCAGCCAATTGCTGCCCAGTTTAGCCAGTAGTCAGCACCTTAAATTTATTTTGAGGCCCGCCCATTAGCCAAAGGGCTAGCCCATAGCTGCTCTGAGCAGCGGGCTAGCTGCAGCGGCTCCAAACAGTCAATTTTTGACCAGTGAAGCCCGCGAGTTTAAATTTTTTAATAGATTTTGTGATAAATAAATATCTCCCAATTTCTTCCATTATCCACACCCAAATCTCTACAAAATTCTTTACAAGGCTCTCGACAAAATTCTCTACAAAGCTCTCTACAAAATTTCTCTATAAAATTTCTAAACAAAATATCATTACAAATTTTCTTTACAAAATTCTCTATTATATTCTAATTTCTAAGTTCTCTCCTCTTTCCTGTTTTCTTGTAATCACCAATTTTGTTGCTCTCCATCACCATGTGAAAGTTCGTTGGTATGAGACAAGGACAAAGTCAGTGAAAAAGTAGTTCACCAGCGATGATGATATTTTCAATTATATGCAACAACACCATATTCAATGATGCACGTCGACGATGAGAAATTAAAAATACATCCAGAGAAAAGGTGCAAGTCAAAATGTCGACCCAAAGGTCCCAAAACTGAGAAGGCGATAGAGGAGAAGATGACACCGTTAGCCAAAATTGAAGTCTGATCTTTTCGTCAATCATTTTACGAAAATAAAGAATGATATGGGTATAATTGTTAGTGTAAATTGCAAGTATTTTTCAAAGACTTATAAATAGTCCGCTTTCTGTGCTTATGGGACATATCAAAAGCATTGGAGAGAGTGCATTCTTGTTAAGCCAGTCTTATAAAAGAGCAAATTCAAATATCAAGGTACGTTACCAATAACCCTCCTCAATTATTTCATTTCTTTGATGTTAAAAATTGATAAATAGCATGAATGTTTTTCGTTAAATAGTAATTGTCTTTTAGTTTCAGTAAAAAACTAGGTTTATAAATTATTATCAAAATGTATTAAATCCTCAAGCGACTAAAGTGGAGTGCAAAGGACCATTCTCACATGCACAGTTCATAAGCTTTATAATAATGAAAAAATTTACACGATTTTTTCATCAGTATTGATGGGCATGTATCTATATGTAATGATATATGGAGCGATTATTAGCAACAATATTCTTACAAGGGATCACCTGTTAATGGGTTGATCGTGAATAAAACTTACAAAAAATAATAATTGCATTTAGAGTATTGATGAAAGATATATGCTTCTAATATTTATAGATCGATAAAAGTAAATGTGGAAGAATATATTTGATTTTTGCAATAGGTTTTGATAATGCATCTTATAATACTGCATCTATCTCTGAATTAAAAAAAGTTTATAAACCTACATTTGGGGATAATTTTTCATCAAAGATGTGCTTGCCATGATTTAAATTATATGTGCAAGATGATTAAAAATAACTAGAAAAATATATTATACATCTACGGATAATGAAAGATTCGGCAAAATATTGTAAGTCAAAAGGTATGAAACCCAAACAATTTCCATTGGATGTTCCAACCTGTTGGAATTCAACTTAAGAATACTTAATGATAATAATGCTTATAAAGAATTATTATGTGATTATACTGCTAAAAATATTAGTGAAATTAATTTATATTCTCATCAATAAGATGAATGCAAAAGTATTTTGGATATCTTAAAAAAACTTTAATGGTTATACTTACATTATATGGTGTTTAAAATCCTACAGCATATTTATTTTTAATTGAGTGTACTAATGTTTGTGGAGTAATGGAAGAAAATGAAAATGATGTGAATTCATTAGCATGTATTCAAGGAATAAAAAAAAAATGCCCAGATTATTTTCGAATAATTTCACCTATTTATTAGTTGCATGCATTTTTGATTTACATTGTAAAATGGATGTATTACATGAATATTAGCAGGTTTAATACGAAAATTTAAAAATTGGATGTAGATGTTTATGCTATATTTAATAAATTTAAGAAAGAAATTAAGGCATTTAAGATGAATATAGTAGAATTTAGTATTAATTATTAGCTCAAAGGCCCATCACTCTAGTTTTAATGATGATTAACTCATATAGTTTTATAATACTAATCTTGTGTTATTTAAGTTTCAGATATTCAATTAAAATCTTAGTTGGTGAGTAGCTTCTTTAAAAGACTAAAATCAAGTTTTGAAGCTAACTCAAATGATTCAAGAGCTCAAGTTTCAAAAGAATATATCTAACACTCATAGATGGAGTCAAGCTCAAGGAATCACGAATGTACACATTGAAGCACAAAAAAAAAGAAAATGAAGAAAAAGAAAAGAATTTTTCTATGTTAAGTTTTGTTAAAATCAAATTTAGAGATTTCGATGCTCATGAGATACACACACGCGCGGAAAAAGATGTTGGCCCAAAAGCCCATCACTCTAGTTTTGATGATGATTAACTCATGTAGTTATAGTACTAATGATCTTGTGTATTAAGTTTCAGATATTTATCAAGATCTTAGTCAGTGTTTAACTTCAACAAAATATTCAAAATCAAGTTTGAAAGTAGCACGAGTTGATTCAAGCGCTCGCGTTTAAGATTGCATCAAGTACTCAAAGAGGAGTCTAGCTCAATAATAAGATTTGGACCAAGTCAAGATGGAGAAAAAGATTTTCAAGAGAATATTTTCAAAACTTGTGTCATATTTGTAAGTTTAAGATTTGTGCTTTTAGATAAAATGTAAAAGATAGATTAGTCGTGAATTGCTCAAGCTTATACACACACACACAAAACTTTAGTTTTCAGAAAATACGATTTTGGTTTCATGATTAAGTTTCTATATCTTAAAAACTAGTTCACATATTATAATATGGGTTGATTTTCATCACACATATGTACTTCATAATATTCAATGAACTTATTTTTATGGAATTTATGAAGATTTTATGATATTTAAAATGAATTTAAAAAGATCTTTAATAACCCTGAAAAATGTGTTTTGGGGCTGCTTTTGGTTGACCGACCGGTCGATCAAAGGCTGAGTCGGTTGACCGAGCGATCGACCGATTGCACAAGACGTGCTCAAGCTCATGTGACTTGAGCTCAGTCGACCAACCAGTCGACCTTAGTTGAGTTCGGCCGACCGACCGGTCGACCGACTGAGGTTGTAGAGCTCTCGGGTTTTCTTGGTTGACTGTGCGGTCAACCGTCTCTATATTTGCTCGACATCCTTATAGTTTTCTACCCATAACATTTTATTTCTATATTCAATCAAGATGATTTAAATTGCATTTCAAAGTTAACTTTTAGGCTACACTAATTATTAATAGTCATTTTCTGATTCAGATGTTAAAGATGTCAAATATTTAGTTGAATTCTATTCTGTTCTGAAAATAATTTACAGTTTCTGGTTTGACACCTTTCAGATTTTATTGATAACTTTCAACTCGGATATGATATGATTTGATTTAAGTTGCATTAGAAAGTAAACTTAAAAATCTACAAATTCTTGTTAATATACTTATTTTTCAAATTCTAAAGTCTTAGGCCTCAAAACTGTGCTCAAAGTTACGTATTGCACAATCTGGGTTTGTGGTGTCGGCGACTGCCGATCGACTGCCAGACTCCAACGGTCAAAAATTTGAGCGTTGATCGATCGATCGGGCAGTCGACCGACAGGCCATTTCTGTCAATTTTTGAACCAAAACAGCTAGCGTTTCTTGGCCTATAAATATGGAGTTTTTTGGTGAGCTTTATACAAGATTTTCAAGAGCTTATTTTCCCATCATCAATAGAGTTTCCTGACAAATTTTTGGAGCTTAATTGTCATATCAAAGAGAGTTTATCAAGAGTGATTCTCATTAGTTTTCAAAAGCTTTTGTTTGAGTTTTCCATCTCTATATTTATCTATTTTTCTAACACAAGTTTGAGCTATCTATTACTATAACATCCTCTAGGGATCTTATTTGTGAGAGTTTGTTTTTGTGATCAAGAAAGTGATCACAAGTGTTCCACCCCTTATATTTAAGGTTGTAGAGGTTGCGGCCTCAACAAGCTTGCGGGTTCATGTGTGTTGTTCGTTCGGGAACAAGTGAGGGACTTGCGGGTGCAAGAGTTCTTGAGGGAGCTCTGTAGATGTTGCGGCACCGAGTGATCTTGCAGGACCGATTCTAATAGGAATCCTTCATAGTGTTAAAGACGGGACGTAGAGCAAGTGGCTCGAATCTCGAAACAAATCTATCGTATTGTGATTGCTTATCTCGCTGTCACTTGTGTTTATATATCTTGCATGTTTTATTATTTACATTCTTACATGCTTGATATACTTGTGCTTTATTTAATACATGATTGGTTGTTTTAATATTTTACATGCTCTTGTATTGATTATACCCTTACACACTTGATATAATCATTATGCTTTGTGTGCATACTTGTATCAACCAAGAGAGCTAAAGCAGCACCTCAACTCTTAGTCTAGAGGAATCTTCAGGAGAAGTTTCGAGCCCTTCACCAGGAATTCGTCTTCACTCTTGGGTATACAAGGTGTGTTTATTTGCATAATTAGTTTTTAATTTTGCATTATTTGCATTAGATTATCTAGTCACTTATTCACCCCCTCTAGGTGACTATAAGTGGTATCAGAGCTTAGTGCTCTTTATTTGGATCTAGCAACCTTAAGTTAAAGGTCTTATTTTTTACTAATCACAATATTACCCACACACATATGGATTTCATGACACCTCCCACGTTTGACATTCTTAACCTCTAAACTTGAAAAATTAAGATGCTCATGTACCTTAAAACCCTAGGTATTCATGTTTATTTACCACTATTAAATATTCTTTTTTCTAAATGACAAAAACCTTGAGGCTAATAAAAAAATCATTCATACTTTAAAGAGTACCCTAAATGTGAAAAACACTTAGAGGGGGGTGAATAGGTGTACTTGCTAATCTAGAAACTAAATGCGCTAAATGAGGAAGCTAATGCAAATTTTGCAATCACACTTAGTACAATCAACAAGTGTAGCCGAATTCCCCGTGAAGGGCTCTGGACTAACTCCTCTTGATCCCCTAGATATCGGTTGAGGTGCTATGTGAAGCTCTTGTTGATTAAGTACAAGTGAGGCACACACAAACAACCAAGCATATAAGATGATATATCAATATGAATATATGCAAGGCACAAATGCAAGCAATAAGATATGAATGAATGAATGATGCTTTGCACAAAATAAAGAAAGAGAGAGTTGAGAGATATTGGATCAAACGCAAACACAAGGATATGTTTCGAGGTTCGAGCCCCTAACTCTACATCCCCGCCTTCACCACCGTGAAGGATTTCCAATCCACTATAGGAGTACCGAACTCCTCTCTCAATGCTACCGAGGCAATACAACCACAATCCACCTCTACCGAAGAGGGATAAAGCCCGTAGCCAACAAACAATCTCCACCTCACACTTGAGGGAGCAAACCAAACCTCAACCTCTGCCAAAGAGGGAGCAACCCAACAAATCAAGGGTTTTACAACAAGTGGTTACAAAGACCACAAACTCTCTTTTCCACAAAACAAAGATCCTAAGTAGATTAGGATAGAAGATAGCTCAAGTGTGGAATCAAGGTGTTTTTGGAAACAAGCAACAAAGAAAAACTACTTGGGAAATCTCTTGTAAATGATAGAAAATGAAAACCAATACAACATCCCAAAAACCTAGTTCTCTTTGATTTTCCAAAAACCCAAAACAATAAAGATGAAATCTTTTTAGCACAAAAACTATTTTGAAAACTTGTTTAAACACTAGAGAAACACTGAAATTTTTCTTCTTGAAAATCTTATTAAAACAGCCCAAGAGTTGGGGTATTTATAGCCCCAAAACAAAACTAGCCGTTAGGCTGATGTGGCAGCCTGACAGGCTTGGCGGTCGGCCGCCCGGTCGACCGCCAACGGTCAAAAATGTGACCGTTGGGCAAACCCGGTCGACCGCCCGGTCGACCCAAATATACAGAGAGCAGAGCTCTCTGGTCCGGTCGACCGCCCGGCCGACCGTCCCTTTGTCTGCCAAACGTGCACAGGCTTGTGCACGTCGGTCGACCGCAAGGGTCGACCGGCCTTAGGTGCGGTCGACCCGTGCGGTCGGCCGACCTGGCCTGTTAGCCACAAAACTGGGACAGAAACACATGTTAAAAATATTTTAGAAAATCTTTTTAAGTCTTGAATACCCAAAAATAGTTTTATCATTTTGCATTGATATATAAACATGTGATAAAAAATTTGGCTCAAATATCAATCAATATGAACTATTTTTGTGTCTTATCATTTTTACCAAAAACCAAAACTTATATTTTTATCAAACTTGGATTTTCAATACATGAATAGGAAAGTCAAAATAAGTTTGTATAAGTCAAGTAAGCATGTATGTATAACTAGAATACATCTATTATACATATAAACTATTTAAACTTGTTTTGATCAATCTATTCATGAAAACAAATATCGGTTAAACTAAAAACCGAAAAATCAATATCCAAACATAAAACTTGTGTGTGTTGTGCACTTGAGCATATCAACTATACTAAGCTTTACAAATGGATCTAAATACACTATCTAAATACTAGGATACCTAAGTCTTCTTGACGATCTTCATCTTCAAGTCGACTCGATCCAAAACTCCTTCCATGAGCTAGGCAAAGTGTGATCTTGATGCTTGAGCCCTGAAAACACCATGTGAAAGCTTCTAAAACATCTCTTTTGGAAGTAATCACCAACCAATATCTTGATCAATAATCTGGAACTAAAATCACAAGATTATTAGTAAACATAACTACATGAGTTAATCATCATCAAAACTAGGGTGGAAGGCCTTTGGACCAACAAAATGATGAATATTTATCTAGGGTGTCTAACATTGAATCAGCTTTTGTAGTATGAAACACTCTTGTCTCCCTTGAAAAATAAAAGTAATATTACAAAGGAAGTGACTCGGATGATGGAAGTGCCACTTCCAATATGTGCTACATGGTCCAAAAGGAAATGACCCCCTTGAGGTAAATTGTGACCCGAGCTTGATGAAAATGTTAACATGCCATATGATGAGCTTGATTATTATATCAACAACTTCTTAAAAAAAATGAATTGTTAAAGAAAGAAAAAAGATTCTTTTACAAATAAATTTGAAATTATTTCAAAAGTAAATGAATCTTCAAAAATAAAATTATTTTGATTGAAAAAGAAAAGAAAATTGTTTTGAACGAAAATGATTCCTTGAAAAAGAAAATAGTTTTGAAAGAAAAGGAAAAGATTTCTTTTTCTAAAGTGAAAAAGAATGTTATTTCTCATGTTTCTCATACTACTATTTCGTCACCTCCTATTGATAAAAATGAGATTCATGTTTTGAAAAATAGAATTGATTGTTTGGGTTCCACTTTGAGCTAATATGAATTTAAATATAATAAATTGGAATCCTATTTCACAAGAAACAAATTTCACACATGCATGCACAACTTACACAGCATACACCTCATGTGCATATTAGAGTGTACACATGTACATAATGTGACCGCAAAGGTCATCTTACAAAATTTATTTTGATAGGCTAAACTTTTTAAATTTTGCAAATAACAATGTTTGGGTTCCTAATATCTCTAACCCTCATGGACCCAGAAAGATATGGGTACCAAAATTCTCACCTCTTGTGTTCGATGTAGGTGTGGTGGATTCAATTGAAGCTTAAGGACAAACACATATAATGCATCGCTATCAAGGAAGCATAGTCAGAGGACCATATCTTGTTTTAGAGAAATGAATTGGCTACATTAATTTGGTAACCATTTCTTCCTCCTCTTTAAAAATATTTTAAATATTTATATGCTAGTGTAATTAACCTAGACTCTATCATATGATATTTTGTGCTTATAGTTGAGTTGATTGGTTGCCTAAGTTTTGCATGTATTTTTGAAAAATTTTTCAATGGATTTACATGCCTATTCCCTTAGTTGATTCATGTTTTTATATGCTTTAGTTAAAGCGTATATTGATTTAAATATCTATACCATATGTTCATATATATATATATATATTCTTTTAAAACTTGTATTATATATGTACAATTCTGAGATACATGCTTTACACGCTCCATTCTTTTATGTTCTCAATTATTTATTTAATTGTACATTGTATGTCCTAGTTTTGATGATTCATGTATAACTATATGATATATCATGTTTTTGAGAAAAAGAATTTCATACAAGTTCTGTTTTGAGCCTTAGTGTTTATTTTTAAGAATATATCATTTACATGATTCTTATGCACTCACATTTTTATGTTTACTCTTGACTTTATTTTCATGAGCTTTTATGAGCTTTATAGATTTTTGAGCATCAACTCTTATGTATTTAGCATGGTTCATAGGATATATGATTTGTTTTCATGTTTGAAGGATCTTTAACTAGTTATTTATTCTTTATTTGATAGTGTATTCAATCTACAACTATTTTCAAATCTTATTTTTGAAAACTTCTACTCTGAAGGGCGGTGGTTGGGTGATCATGCCTTGTGTGCTTTATTGAATTTTCTTTTAAACATGTGCATGATAAGGGTGGATAGTTATGAGTTATGCATAATTTTAATGATAATTGATTTTTATATACTCATACTTGTTTTCTATATATGTATGCATCAAATTTCAATTTGTATTTTTATTTTTATACATAAATATATATGATTGAATTGTGCTTGTTTTACAATGTCTTTACATATTTTAAAGCACAAATTATGTTTATGCTAAATTTGACCTTATTCTTAATGTTAATTGGTATCTTTATAAGCTTATGTATTGATTTCAATTGGTATTTTTTGTATCAAAATATATTTCATGTTTCACCTTCAATTGATATCAAAATTTACTATTGGTATCTTACTAATTTTATTTATCTACAAGTGGTACCAATATTTATTTTGTCAACCACTATTTGATTTCAATTAGTATCAAAATATATTTGTTGTCTACATGAAATTTCAAAATTTTATTTTAAGTATTATCAAAAAAATTTCAAAATTTGTTTGATATGTATTACTTATATGCAAGGGGAGCTTTACATCTCCTCTATATATAGATTCATGTTGAGTGTAATTTACATATTGAGGAGTTTGGTCTCTCTTCTTTATGTGGCACACGTATGTAGGGGGAGCTTAACATCTCCGTCTATGCATTGTATATTATGCTTATGTGGGTTAGGATCTAGCCATCCCTTCTCCATGCAATGCATGTATTGAAAATACACCTAGAGGGGGGTGAATAGATGTAGTAGCTAATCAATGATAAATGATGCGAAATTAAAAACTAATTGTAACACATTATGCGTAACCAAAGAGTGTAGCCGAATTCCCAGTGACAGGCTCTGAACTATCTCCTCTAGATTCCTCTAAATAAGAGTTTAGGTGCTATATGAAGCTCTCTTGGTTCAACACAAGTATGGGCATACAAACAATACCAAGCATATATGAGATATGAACAATATAAGTAATGCAAGAATAAGAGAGATAGAGTTTAGAGATAGTGGATCAAACGCAAACACTAAAATGTATTTCGAGATTTGAGTCACTACTCTATATCCCGCCTTCACACAGAAGGATTTCCACTACATCCATACAGGACCTCCCACACAGGGAACCTCCACCGAGGAATTTACAATTACAAAGTTAGGGGTACACAACTTCTCTCTCTAACACAACCACTTGGCACAAAGCCAAATCAACATCACCTATACACAAGAGGGATAAGGCACAAAGCAAAACAACAACCACAATCACCTCTACACAAGAGGAATAACCACAAACCCAAAACTCAATCACCTCTACACTAGAGGGATAGACACAAAGCTAAAGCAAAGAAAAGATTACAACTCTTGGTGATCACAATAGACCACAAACAGTATTTCCCACAAAAATAAGATCCTATAGATAGGATAGAGATGATAGCTCAAGTGTGAGAAAACATGGAGTTTGAAAATCAAATCACAAACAAAAATACTTGAAAAAAATACTAGAATGAAATAGAAATGAAAATCAAAACCATTTTTACAAAGACTCCATTTTTCTTTAATTTTTTAACCCTTGAAAACAAAATAAAAATAAATCTTTTTGGTACAAAAACTCTTCTAAAAACTTGCTGCAAAACTCTTGTAAACATGGGAAAATAGCTCTCTAAAATCTTGTTGAAAATAATCCAAGAGATGGCTTATTTATAGCCTCACAAAAGTTCTAGCCGTTGCAGCAAGGAATGTCCAGAATGCTCTTCCGGTCGAATGGCCGGTCGACCGACCTAGCGGTCATATTTCTGACCGTTGTGCCTCCGGTCGACCACCCGGTCGACCAGTAGTACCCGAGAGTGGGATACTTTTAGTCGGGCGACCGCGTGGTCGACCAGCCTACTTGGCTGGTCCTTGTGCACGTTTCGTTCACATCGGTCGACCGGTCCGGTCAACCGCCAGCAGATCTGGCTGGGATATTTCGGAACTTGAAACTTACATATTTTAACTCCAATAAAATCTCATAAAATCCTATAAATTTCACAAAATAAGCTTTTATTAGATATTTAAATAACAAATATGTGTGACCAAAATTCATCACATATTAAAAATTATTTGAACTATTTTGTGATATAGAAATTAGGCTTAAACACAAAAATCATAATTTTCGAAAACTAAATTTTGAAATGGAAATCTAATTTTTTCCAAACTTGTATAAATACAAAAACAAGATATTTAAAGTCTTTTGAAGCATATTGTGTATGGATAGAATCCAATACACATGTAGTGTGTGTATATATAATATATATTATATATATATATATATATATATATATATATATATATATATATATAATATATATATATATATATATATATATATATATATGTTTTTAACATGAAATTTAAAATTAAGTTTTGTTAATTACAAAACACTAAACACATGAATAGGATTATCAAAATAAGATTTCTAAATATATAAAGCATATATGTACATAGATGAAATCTAATATACATTAAATTATGTAAACTTTTTTTATTTTATCTATTCAAGAAAACCATGTATATGTATGATCGAAATCTAAAACTGGTTAAACGGAAAATCAAACTTATTGAACTTGTGTGTGTGTGAACTTGAGCATATCAACACTATCTATCTTTACAAAAGATCTAAACAAACCAAAGTCTTCTTCTAGAACTCCTTCTCCAAGCCGACTTGATCCAAACACGATCCAAAGAGCTTGACTCCATTCGAGTGCTAGATGCGATCTTGACACGCGAGCTCTTGAATCAACATGTGTTAGCTCCCACAACTCCTTTGTTGAATCTAAATACCTACTAATATCATGATCAATAACTGAAACTATATAAATACAAGATTATTAGTAAACTAATCTTCATAAGTTAGTCACCATCAAAACTAAGATGAAAGGCCTCTGGGCTAACATGTATGTAAGGGGAGTTAACTTAACGTCTCTCCTCTTCATGAATGTATATCACATATACTTTTATATTGCTTGTGTATCTTCATACCTTTGTTGATGAATTGACAAAAGATGAGAGAAGAATTTAAAGAGTTTATATATGCATGTTTAAAATTTATTGTTTATGCATATATATTTATGTTTAGTTTAAGTACTTTCATTGAATATCTTTATATTTTTGCTATGCATGAGTTAAGAGAGAGCTTCTATGAAGCTCATCTTTAGTTCATGCATATACAAGTCTATGAGTTTCTCATCTTTAATTCATGCATATATAACTCTATGAGTTTTGTCATCATCAAAAAGGGAGAAATTGTAGCCCAAAGACCCATCATTCTAGTTTTGATGATGATTAACTCATGTAATTATAGTACTAATGATCTTGTATTTATTAAGTTTCAGATATTTATCAAGATCTTAGTTAGTGTTTAGCTTCAAAAAAAGATTCAAAATTAAGTTTTGAAGCTATCACGTGTTATTCAAGGGCTCGCGCTTCAAGATCGCATCAAGTACTCAAAGAAGAGTCTAGCTCATCGATTAAGGTTTGGACCAAGTCAAGATGGAGAAGAAGATTTCAAGACCTATGTCATATTTGTAAGTTTAAATTTGTATTTTTAGATAAAATGTAAAGGATAGATTAGTTGTAGATTGCTCAAGCTTAAACACACACACAACAAAACTCTGGTTTTCAAAAATATGATTTTGATTTTATGATTAAATTTCTATATCTCAAAAAAGAGTTCACTTATATGTGTTGATTTTTCATCATACATATTTGTACTTCATAATATTTCAATGAACTTATTTTTTTTAAATTTATGAAGATTTTATGATATTTAAAATGAATTAAAAAGATCTTTAATAACCCCGAAAAATGTGTTTTTGGGCTGCATGCGGTCGGCCGATCGGTCGACCGATGGCTGAGCCGGTCGACCGAGCGGTCGTCTGATGTGCATAAGACGTGCACAAGCCTATGTGACTTGAGCTCGGTCGACCGGCCATCCGACCGTAGTTGAGCTCGGCCGTCCGACCGCTCGGCCGTCCGACCGATCGACCTACTAAGTTTATAGAGTTCTCAGATTTTCTAGATCGACCGGGCGGCCGAACGTTCTCTACATTTGCTCGACACCGTTATAGTTTTCTACCTATAACTTTCTATTTCTACATACCTATAACTTCCTATTTCCACATTCAACCTAGATGATTTAAATTGCAATTCAAAGTTAACTTTCTGGGTGATATTCTTATTCAATAGTCATTTCTGATTCAAATGTTAAAGATGTCAAATATTGGGTTGAATTCTGTTCTTGTTCTAAAATTAGTTTACAGTTTTTAATTTGACACTTTCCGTATTCTAGTGATAACTTTCAACCCAAATATGATATTGATTAGATTTAAGTTGCATTAGAAAGTAGACTTAAATATATACAAATTCTTCCTATATATGTATTTTCAAATTCTAAAGTTTTAGGCCTCAACACTGTGCTCAAATTTGACCTATTGCACAGTCTAGGCCTGTGGTCGGTCGACCGCCCGGTCGACCGCTAGACTCCAACGGTCAAAAATTTGACCGTTGGTTGATCGACGGGGCAGTCGACTGACAGGCTATTTCTGGTAATTTTTGAATTATAACGACTAGTTTTTCTTGGCCTATAAATATGGGATTTTTGGGTGAGCTTTATACAAGTTTTTAAGAGCTTGTTTTCTTATCTTCAATAGAGTTATCCCAACAAGTTTTTAGAGCATCTTTGCTATAACAAAAGAAAGTTATCAAGAGTGATTCTCTTTAGTTTTCAAAAGCTTTTTTTGAGTTTTCTATTTCCACATCTATCTTATTTTCTCACATAAGTTTGAGCTATATATTGCTATATCCATCCTCTAGGGATCCTTATTTGTGAGAGTTTATTTTATGATCAAGAAAAGTAATCACAAGTGTTTCACCCCTTGTATTTGAGGAGTTGTAGAGCTTGCGGCCTCAGCAAGCTTGCGGGTTCGCGTGTGTTATTCTTATGGGAACAAGTGAGGGACTTGCGAGTCTAAGAGTTCTTGAGGAATCTCATTATAGGTGTTGCAGCACCGAGTGATCTTGCCAAATCGATTCTAATAGAAATCCTTCATAGTGTTGAAGGTGGGGATGTAGAGCAAGTAGCTCGAACCTTGAAACAAATCTCTCGTATTTGTGATTGCTTATCTCTATCTCTTACTTGTATTTATATATCTTGCATACTTTTATTATTACATTCTCACATGTTTGATATACTTATGCTTATTGATATACATGCTTAGGTATTTTAATATCTTACGTGCTCTTGTATTGATCATATCCTTACATGCTTGATATTGTCAGTATGCTTGTGTGCATATTTGTATCAAACCTAGAGAACTAGTAACTTAGTCTAGAGGAATCTTGAGGAGAAGTCCAGAGCCTTTTGTTAGCCCAAAGGCCTTCCACCCTAGTTTTGATGATGATTAACTCATGTAGTTATGTTTACTAATAATCTTGTGTTGTTTAAGTTTCAGATCATTAACCAAGAATATTAGTTGGTGATTAGCTTCAACAAGGAGTTTAGAAGCTTTTCATGGTGATTCCAGGGCCAAAGCTTCAAGATCACACATTACCTAGCCCATGGATAGAGTTTTGGAGCAAGTCAACTTGAAGATGAAGATCATCAAGAAGACTTAGGTATCCATAGTTTAGTGTGTTTTAGATCCATTTGTAAAGCTTAGTATAGTTGATATGCTCAAGTGCACAACACACACGTTTTCATGTTTTGAAATTGTTTTCATGAATAGTTTGATCAAAACAAGTTTATATAGTTTTTATGTATATTAGATATGTTCTAGATATACATACATGCTTTTAACTTCATAGACAAACTTAGTTTGACTATCCTATTCATGTGTTGAAAAATTCAAGTTTGATAAAATACAAATGTTGGTTTGGATAAAATTTGCAAGACTCAAAAATGAATTGATATGATTGATATGTCTTGAAATTTTTATCACTTGTTTGTGTTTTAATATAAAATGTTGAAACAAGTTTTGTGGATTTTTAGAAGACTTAAAAGATTTTTCAAAATATTTTTAAACTGTTTTTCTGACCCAGATTTCTGTTCCAGGCTTCAACCAGTCGACTAGTCAAACTGACCTAGTCGACTTGGGATGAAGTCGGTCGACCGGGCCGGTCGACCAACGTGCACAGATCTGTGCACGTTTGGCTGCACTGGGACGGTCGACCCGGGCGGTCGACCGGGTCTGAGAGCAGAGCTCTCTGTTTGTTTGGGTCGACCGTGCCGGTCGACCATGTTTGCCCAACAGTCACAATTCTGACCATTGGCGGTCGACTGGGCCGGTCGACCGTTAGCCTGTCAAGCTGCCACATCAGCCTAACGGCTAGTTTTCTGATGGGCCTATATAAACCCCATTCTTTGGGATTTTGGCCAAGGTTTTTAAAGAGAAAAATTCCCAATTTTCCTGAGTTTAAAACAAGTTCTAAAAAGTGTTTTTGGGCTTTAAACTTCTCATCTTTATTGTTTTGGGTTTTGGAAAATCAAAGAAAACTAGGATTTTGGGAGATTGTATTGATTTTCATTTTATATCATTTACAAGAGATTTCCCAAGTAGTTTTTCCCTTTGTTGCTTGTTTCCAAAACACCTAGTTTTTCCACACTTGAGCTATCATCTATCCTAATCTATTAGGATCCTTTGTTTTGTGAAAAAAGAGAAAAAAAGAAAAGAGAGATTGAGTTTGTGGTTTTCAGAACCACTTGTTGTAAACACCCTTGTTCTTTGTGTATCCCTCTTTGGTAGAGGTGATCGGGTGATTGGTTTACTCCCTCTAGTGAGAGGTGGAGTTGGTGTTTGTAACCCTCTTCGGTAGAGGTGTTGTGGTTGTATTGGCTACGGGCCTACCCCTCGGTTGTGAGGCGGTGTTGAGAGAGGAGTTCGGTACTCCCTTGTTGTACAAATCCTTCTCGGTGAAGGTTCCCTCGGTGGGAGTCCTCGGTGGACGTTATAGTGGATTGGAAATCCTACACGGTGGTGTAGGCGGGGATGTAGAGCTAGGGGCTCGAACCTCGAAACATATCTTTGCCTTTGCGTTTGATCCACTTGTCTCTCTAACTCTCTATCTTTATATCGTGCAAAGCATCATTCATATCATATCATCATACTTGCTTGTGTTGCCTTGCATTATTTCATATTGCTATTCATCCTTATATGCTTGGCTTGATTGTGTGTGTGCCTCACTTATACTTAACCACAAGAGCTTCACATAGCACCTCAACCCATTCAAGGGGAATCAAGAGGAGTTAGTCCAGAGCCCTTCACGGGGAATTCGGCTACACTTGTTGGTTGTATTAAGTGCGTTGCAAAATTTGCATTAGCTTCCGCATTTAGCGCACTTAGTTCATTAGATTAGCACGTACACCTATTCACCCCCCCCTCTAGGTGTGCTTTCAATTGGTATCAGAGCTAGTGCTCCTGATACTAGGCTTAACATCCTAGGAGTGAGATCCATTTGTTTGCTAATCTACATTTGCATTTGCTTGTTTGCACACATATAGTTTGGACCCATGGACTTCATGACCCACCTAGCTTTGATCCTTCCAACATTGTTGTTTGGAAGTATAGGATGTCCACATACCTAAAGACCCTAGGTTTGCATGTTTTTCTTGCGGCTACCAAGAGATGTTATCTTGGTGATCGCAATCATATAGGGGCCAATGCACAAGCCCTTGAGGCCATTAGTAGCACGCTTTCAAAAGATTATCTTATGCTTGTTTCTTATCTCGATTCCGCTTTTGTAGTGTGGAACAAGTTGGCGACAACCACCACCTCCAAGCTTCAAGAACAAATTCAACCGGAGGAGTCTAGTGGAGAATCCGAGTCTCAATGCTTAATGATCCAAGGGAATGACTCCCTTGAGGTGCATTCGGAACCCCACTTAGATAATGATGATTGTGCTAGTTCTTCAAATGATTTTGTTGATCCCCATGCTTTAAATGAAGAACTATCAATTGTTTGTGAAAAATTAATTGAAAAATATAATTTGTTGAAAAAGAAAAGTCTAGGAATTGAAAAAGAAAGTAAAAGTTTGCATTCTAGACTTAACAATGTTTTGCAAGAGAAGGTTGAGGTCTATAATGAAAGGGATTCATTGAGGTCTCAACTAGACCTTGTTTTAAAAGAAAATAAAGTTTTAAAATCTAAAAATGATTGTAAAACTCTTGTGAAAAATAATGATGTTTTGTCTTCAAAAATTGATTTTGTTTTAAAAGAGAATGTTGCTTTGAAAAATAAAATTATTCTATTTCAAATGATTTAAATGTTTGTTTAAAGAAAAATGAATTTTTGCAAAATAAGATTAATGCACATGTTGCCATGCTAGGGTTGTATCACACACCTCACCTATTGCATGCCACACTTCTTCTTTGATCAACAATGATATATCCATGCTTAAGAAGAGTGTAGACTGTTTGGGCTCCACTTTGAGCCAATGTGTAGAAGGGCATACACGTTTGGAAACTTTGTTTCGAAAGAAACAAGTTCCATCTATTATTCATGCACACCCTCCACGGCATACACATGCTCCTCACGGACACCATCACACTATGTATGCTCATGTGTACACTTGTACACATTGTAGACGTAAGGGCCACCTTGCTAAATTTTACTTTGATAGATTACATAAGTAAATTTAGCAAAGAATTTTATTTGGGTTAGGGAAGGTACTAACCCCCATGGACCAAAAGAGTATGGGTACCAAATACCACCCCTCCTTTGTTTAATGTAGGTGTGGGCTCTCACATGACGTGAGAGTAGCCGTACCTTGGAGTGGATGCGTTCCGAGCTTCATGGAAATCAATGGATGCATCACTTTCAAGGGAAGATTTTGGTGGAGATGACCACCACGTTTTGGAGACAAGGAGAGTTGCTTCTTCGGTTTTGGTGACAATCCTTTACTCCCGTTTTATTTACATGCTTTCCATGTTTATCATATATAGCATGTTTTATTGTTTATAGATTATTATGATAATGCCATGTTTATTAAATCCTTAACATACATATTTAGCATTTTGAGACACCCATGTTTAATATGGACCATTATTTTAGTGTTCTCACCATTGTTTAGCTATCATGTTTATCTTAGATTTAATAACATGTGAATTTGCATAATAATCATGTTTTTGTTTATCATGATGAATTTTGTTTTTTTTTATGCTTCATGCCTTGATTACATGTTTAGATGTTAGTTTTCATTAAGACTAGTTATATACTTATGCATATAGTGGGCCACAAATAAATCTATATATATTTGGGCTTGATTGCTTATTTGAACCCATTAGATGTGCTAGTATAGTCTAGTTTTGATGATTCATGCATTTTAAACTTGCATTCCTATTTTTGGATTTGTTTTATGATTGTGTGTTTCACTTCATGTATATGTTTGTATTGCCAAACTTTAAGATATACATGTATACCCCTTGAGTCATTTGCTTTTCATGCAAATCTATATATGGACTCAATTGTGTTTAGGGATATGTATGTATACTTATTGTATTGACAATTCATACATATACCTTGAAATGAAATTTGTTCTGGTGAAAATTTAGTTTTTCTTGATTTTGTGTTTATTTGTTTAACTTCATGTATATGTCCATTTTATCCAAATTATTGTTATACATATACATCCTTTTTGAGCCACGTGCCTTCATGCATATATTTGTGGACTCGTTGTGTTTGGATATGTATGTACACTTTAATTTGTATAGGACATACATATACCTTGAAGATTAAATAAGTTTTAATGATTTTCGTGTTTTCTTGTTTCAAGGAATTTTGAACTTAATTGGATATTTCATAATGCCATGTCACACATTACTTGTACACTCACCATTTTTTTTTAATATTTCTCATGAGTATGTTTTCATGAGCATGTATGGACCTTATTAAATATTGAGTGTTTTCAAGTGCTATGTGATTTACATGTGTTTTATAAAAATTAATTTTAGTTTATTCCTTGCTTGAAGGATTTCGTACTAGTTAACAAGATTTCTCATTTAACTAGTTCGTATTCTTCTTTTGGTAGAGTTTTTCAAACAAAGCTTATTTTTCAAATCTATTTTTGAAAACCCCTACCCTTTACGGGAGGTTGGATGGGAGTCCATGCCTTGTATGTTTATATTGAAAATCATTTTAAACTTGTGCATGAGATGGGAGGTAGTTATATGAGTTATACACATGCTATTATTGTTATGTCAATTGGTATCATTGAACTCTTTCAATTGGTATCAATCTTGATTCTTTTGTATACTCATTTGTGTTTGTGTATGTATACTTTCAATGTTATCAATTTCTATTGGTATCTAATTTTCATACATATATGTTTTATTTGTGCTCAAGATATAAATTTTCACAAATCTTGTTTATGCTAGAGCTTGAGCTTCACTTTATTTCAATTGATTTAGTTTTCAATTGGTATCTTATTTCAAGCCTACACATAGTTTTTGTTGGTATTTCATAAAGGGGGAGAAAATTCGATTTTCATATTTCAATTGGTATTTGTACTTCCACTCCCTTACTTTATGATAGAAAATAGTCATTTCAATTGTTTATATGGCTTAAAAAGAAAAATACTATCTTTTGATATCAAGATGTCTTGTGTTTTAAATTGGTATCTAAAAATTTTGTTTAAAGAAAAATACAAAAGTTTTGATTTATATTGACTATATGCAAGGAGAGCTTAACATCTCTTCTACATATAGATTCATGATGAGTGTATCTTGTATTGAAGAGCTTAACATCTCTTCTTTATGGGTACACGTGTGTAGGGGGAGCTTCACATCTCCTCTTATGCATTACATAATGTGTGTTATGTGAATTAGGGCTTAACATCCCTCCTTCATGTAATGCATATGTGTAGGGAAGCTAACTTAGCGTCTTCCTCTTCATGAATGTATATAGCATATAACATTTATTGATCTTTATTTACTTTCAATTGATATCAAGATGCTTCATTGTCATATTTTCAATTGATATCCAAATTGATTGTAACCCCTTATTGACCTTGTTTTTGTTTTTAGACAAAAAGGGGGAGAACATTGTTTTATTGTTTTGATTGACAAAAAAAGGGGGAGAAAGATTTTTACCCCTCATTTTTTGTTTTGATTGTTTACCCTTTTGTTGATGATTGACAAAAAGGGGGAGAATAATTTGTGGTTTATATATGCATCCTTATGTTTTTGCATATATTAAGTTTTATTGGTATCTAGAGCATCTAGTGTTTTTGTTAATATTTTATTAATTTAATTGGTATCTAGAGCTTCTAGAACATGTTTATGTGTTTTATGCATGTTGATGCATACATGTTTAGGTACATTCATTGCATATCTTTTGTTTATTTGTCTATGCAAGAGTTAAGGGGGAGCTTCTTTGAAGCTTAACTTTAATCCATGCATATATAACTCCATGAGTTTTGTCATCATCAAAAAGGGGGAGATTGTTGGCCCAAAGGCCTTTCCACCCTAGTTTTGATGATGATTAACTCATGTAGTTATGTTTACTAATAATCTTGTGTTGTTTAAGTTTCAGATCATTAATCAAGAATATTAGTTGGTGATTAACTTCAACAAGGAGTTTAGAAGCTTTTCATGGTGATTCCAGGGCCAAAGCTTCAAGATCACACATTGCCTAGCCCATGGATGGAGTTTTGGAGCAAGTCAACTTGAAGATGAAGATCATCAAGAAGACTTAGGTATCCATAGTTTAGTGTGTTTTAGATTCATTTGTAAAGCTTAGTATAGTTGATATGCTCAAGTGCACAACCCACACGTTTTCATGTTTTGGAATTAGTTTTCATGAATAGTTTGATCAAAATAAGTTTAAATAGTTTTTATGTATATTAGATATGTTCTAGATATACATACATGCTTTTAACTTCCTAGACAAACTTAGTTTGACTATCCTATTCATGTGTTGGAAAATCCAAGTTTGATAAAATACAAGTGTTGGTTTTTGATAAAATTTGCAAGACTCAAAAATGAATTGATATGATTGATATATGTCTTGAAATTTTTATCACTTGTTTGTGTTTTAATATAAAATGTTGAAACAAGTTTTGTGGATTTTTAGAAGACTTAAAAGATTTTTCAAAATATTTTTAAACTGTTTTTCTGACCCAGATTTCTGTTCCAGGCTTCAACCAGTCGACTAGTCAAACTGACCTAGTCGACTTGGGATGAAGTCGGTCGACCGGGCCGGTCGACCGACGTGCACAGATCTGTGCACGTTTGGCTGCACTGGGACGGTCAACCCGGGCGGTCGACCAGGTCTGAGAGCAAAGCTCTCTGTTTGTTTGGGTCGACCGTGCCGGTCGACGGTCACAATTCTGACCGTTGGCGGTCGACCGGGCCGGTCGACCGTTAGCCTGTCAGGCTGCCACATCAGCCTAACGGCTAGTTTTCTGATGGGCCTATATGAACCCCAATTCTTTGGGATTTTGGCCAAGGTTTTTACAAGAGAAAAATTCCCAGTTTTTCTGAGTTTAAAACAAGTTTTAAAAAGAGTTTTGGGCTTTAAACTTCTCATCTTTATTGTTTTGGGTTTTGGAAAATCAAAGAAAACTAGGGTTTTAGGAGATTGTATTGATTTCATTTTCTATCATTTACAAGAGATTTCCCAAGTAGTTTTTCTTTGTTGCTTGTTTCTAAAAACACCTAGTTTTTCCACACTTGAGGTATCATCTATCCTAATCTATTAGGATCCTTTGTTTTGTGAAAAAAAGAGAAAAAAGAAAAGAGATATTGAGTTTGTGGTTTTTAGAACCACTTGTTGTAAACACCCTTATTCTTTGTGTATCCCTCTTTGGTAGAGGTGATCGGGTGATTAGTTTTCTCCCTCTAGTGAGAGGTGGAGTAGGTGTTTGTAACCCTCTTCGGTAGAGGTGTTGTGGTTGTATTGGCTACGGGCCTACCCCTCGGTTGTGAGGCGGTGTTTGAGAGAGGAGTTCGGTACTCCCTTGTTGTACAAATCCTTCTCGGTGAAGGTTCCCTCGGTGGGAGTCCTCGATGGACGTTATAGTGGATTGGAAATCCTACACGGTGGTGTAGGCGGGGATGTAGAGCTAGGGGCTCGAACCTCGAAACATATCTTTGCCTTTGCGTTTGATCTACTTGTCTCTCTAACTCTCTCTTTATATTGTGCAAAGCATCATTCATATCATATCATCATACTTGCTTGTGTTGCCTTGCATTATTTCATATTGCTATTCATCCTTATATGCTTGGCTTGATTGTGTGTGTGCCTCACTTATACTTAACTACAAGAGCTTCACATAGCACCTCAACCCATTCAAGGGGAATCAAGAGGAGTTAGTCCAGAGCCCTTCACGGGGAATTCGGCTACACTTGTTGGTTGTATTAAGTGTGTTGTAAAATTTGCATTAGCTTCCGCATTTAGCGCACTTAGTTCATTAGATTAGCACGTACACCTATTCACCCCCCTCTAGGTGTGCTTTCACCTTTCACCAGGAATTCGACTTCACTCTTTGTGTATACAAAGTGCGTTTATTTAATTTGCATAATTAGTTTTTAATTCTGCATTATTTACATTAGATTAGCTAGTCACTTATTCACCTCCCTCTAGGTGACATACAAAAGAGTTATTGTATTTTGATTTCAAAATCTTGAAAGATTTTTAATAGTTTAGATCGTTTACTAAATCGTATTCTGGATCGATGGATTTAGAAAAGAATATTTTGAAAAAATATTTCAAGTATTTACAAACAAGTTCAGCTTCATTCTTTTGTTGATCTATGATCAGACGTATTTGAGCTTCAAAGATCTATTTGAACTTATTTCTATATAGAGATTTCAAAGCATATAAATGAAAATTTTAAAAGAATTTCCAAAAGTTTTTATCTATGTTTTTGGCTCTGTGTCGATCGACCGACTGGGAGAGCTGTTTGCTTTGCTGGTCGACCATCTGATCGACTGGTTATGCACGACTTCCACAAGAGCAACTTGTGCACGTCGGTCGACCGCCCGATCAACCGAGTGCAGGGCTTGTTCTTAAGTTGTCTTCATCAGCCGACCGACCGGTTGACCGACTGAGACACAAGAAGTCTTTGTTGGAATCGGTTAGCCATTCAGTCGACCTATGTTCCTCAACGATCAGAAATTTGACTTTTGGCTGTCGACCGCCCGATCGACGAACATGCTTGTTTAGCCTGGATTAACACAAATGGCTATATTTTGAATTTTGTCTTTTCTGGTTTAATCTATAATGGTTATTTTAAGTTTCTATCAGCTGTTTTCATCCCCTATAAGTAGTGAGATTGTAGAGAAACCCTTCGAACAATTATTCGTGATAAAAAACCTATTTTCTCAAGATTACAAAAGATTTTTTATAGTTTCTTGAGCCAAAAAATCAAATCTCTTGTTTTAGCTTTGAGCATTCCTTCAAATCTCTTCAAGCGTTTCTCACTACATAATCTTAAGAGTTTCATCTAATCTAACGTGATTATAGGGATTGTCTATGAGCATTTATGATCTAGAGGAAGATTGCCACATTCTTATATTTGAGAAGTTATAGAGGTTGCGGCCTCGGCGAGCTTGCGAGTTCGCGTGTGTATTTTTCTTGTGGGAGCAAGTAAGGGAGTTGCGGGTCTGAGAGTACTTGTATGTATTGCGGCAACGAGTGATCTTGCGGGATCGAGTTATAGTGAAAATCCTTTATTGCGATGAAAGCGAGGATGTAAAGCAAGTGGCTCGAACCTCGAAATAAATCTCCCGTGTTTGTGATTGCTTATCTCTCTTTACTCACTTGTGTTTATATCTTATATGCTCATATTGTTCACATCTTTATATGCTTGATATTACTTGTGTTGAATTGATATACATTCTTGGAATTGCCTAATTATTTATATTGTTTACTTACTTTATTTAGTGTAGAATTGTTAGTTTAAATTTTGAATTCCGCATTTGATTAGCACATTACCTCTTCACCCCCCTCTAGATGATTACATTAATATCCTCCATCATGGCCAAATTAGTAGTCAAGTTGATGATACTTCTAAAATTAGCAGAGGGTAACAACTATTACTGTTAAGAGCCAAAAAATCACGAGGATCTTCTTTCATCAAGCTCGAACTCTGAGCTTGATAGTTATCTAATCGCTTCATTTGAGCTTAGTGAAGATTTTCAAGATATGAAATTTTCAATCCTGCAATGGTGGAATAAGCATTCAAAATATTTCCTAATCATGGTAATTATTATTAAACAAATCTTAGCAACATTGGTATCAACAATAGTTGTGGAGTAAGTATTCAGTGCGGAGGAAAGTATTTTGGATAGTATGTCTGCCAAATCAGTAGAAGCCTAATCATGTCTTGATGATTAGATAAAAGCAGCGTTAAAGCAATAAGAAATCGTGTGGGAAAAAATTAAGATCTTATGGAAGTTACGACCACCGGAACAGAAGTAAACAATTGAGGTAAGGTACGGAGATTGAGATAAGAGAACTGCGTGGGTTTTGATTCTTCCAAACCCAAGAGGATACGTAGGCAGCTTAATTAAGATTAGGATCAAGTCAAGCCCCTTTTTATTTTTTTAATTATTTTGTTAATTTTTCATATATATGAAAAATAATATTTGACGGAGTAGAAACCATTCAAGAACCGAAATCGAAAAAAGAAAAAAGAAAGGAAATGGACCGGAACCGGCCTACCCTAGTCCGGTTCCGATTTCTCATATGGAGGAATCGGGAACTACCGGATCCTGAACTGGGTTCAGGTCTATCTCTCTTTACACCCTATATAAATTTTCTTCTACATGCTTGAAAATTGCGGACTAATAACCTTAACTATGGCATTTCTATTAAGGGCTTAAACAAGCCCATGACGCAAAGAAAGTTATTTTACCCATGCGCATCAACACCACAAAAAAGGCCCAACTCTTCAAAAGGATACCTCACTAGAAAAAGAAAACCCTTTGCCAATTTTAAACAAATTCCAGCATAAAATTACTCCACAATCTTGCAATCTACAAGTGCATTTACGCCCTTTCCCAAACTTGGCAACAAAATGACAACCCCATTTACTATCTCATCAAAGCTCTCTAACTACCCATCTACCCTACTCGCCCTATAAATACCCCCAAGTGAATCAAGAAACCAGTAGTCTCCATGGCTCGCTTTCTGGCTCTTCTCCCCCTCCTCGTGCTCGCTCTCATAGCTGTCGCCGTCCCGAGAGCAGAGAGTACCATATCGTGCGGCACGGTGGTCTCGTACGTCGCCCCGTGCATCACGTACGCCCAGGGCCAGGAACCAATGTCCCCAGCCTGCTGCAATGGCGTGAAGGGCCTGAGCAACATCGCCCAGACCACAACAGCCCGCCTGCAGGCCTGCACATGCCTCGAGGCGGCGGCGGCTGGGGTAGCGGGTCTCAACCCGGACCTCACCGCGGGGATCCCTAGCAAGTGTGGCGTAAACGTTCAGTATTCCATCAGCCCATTCACTGACTGCTCTAAATAAGCATGTTTTACTCTTTTGCCAGTGAGTCGGGCCTCATCAATGTCAAGAATATAATTAATTAATGCTGACTACTTTGTTCTTTGTTTTTGTTTTTTTTCCCAGGGTGAAGTGAGATGTCTGTGAGAGGATTGCATGTTGTGGTTTGTGGAGATGATTCTTGTCACCATCTTTAGTTTATGTGCCATGCAGTGTGATGTTGTTGGTAGCCGTTGTTGTATGTTGCTGTTTTGGGCTTGTACTGATGTTGTGTTTTATGATGATCATTTCAACATGTCACCTGTCATCTTAGTTAAAAATTAAATTACGATAAAACAACAAATTATACTAGCATGTAACAACAGTTATAATTAAATAAAACAAAAGAATCTGGCCTGGGAAATGCAGTCGCGATGTCGCTACCCTAAAGGATCAAAAGCCCGTCTCCTTGTCCAGACATTGAATCGGCCTTGTCCCTAGCGGTAAAGGATCTCCCGGATTCACCAGCACTCAGCCCAGGACGGTGGGCAGAGCCTCTGCTCAAATGAAGAAGTTGCCCAGAAAATAAAGAGGAAAATTCTTTTAAACACCGAAGCCATTCTCACGAAGAGTAGTCTTCACGTTTTCTTTTAAGACGAGAAAAGAGAAATGAGTTGTGTCTTTAACTACTGGAGTGAGGGTCTATTTATAGACTTAGAACCCAAGTTGTTATAACCACTCCAACAGAAAATCCAAGCGGTTGAGATATTTTCTCAACCGATTTAGATTCTAAGACTTAGTCAAAACTGACTTAGTAAAACAAAATCTGAAATGAAAGCTTTTCCTTTTTATTTTAATACAAAAATCCAACACTGTTTAGGGCTTGTACTGATGTTGTGTTTTATGATGATCAATTTAACTTGTCAGCTGTCATCTTAGTTAACTGAAGGTCTTCTTTGTCTTGAGTGAATTTGAGTTTTGTGTTATGGAACTTGGACTGGAACTAGATTCGAACCTGGTCCTCTGTTTGAGTCTGTGACTACCTACTTGGTTACATAAGCCACAGAGAATCAGGTTCATCTCAGGACCTGTGATGGCTCCAGAAATCAGATAAGCAGAGTACAGACTTTCTTAAAAGGGTATACAGGATGACTTTTGTCCAAGGGGAGCTGCACGCCATCGCTCTACAGGAAAATTTATTCAAGAGCTCGCGCTTCAAGATTGCATCAAAAACTCAAAGAGGAGTCTAGCTCATGAATCAAGGTTTGGACCAAATCAAGATGGAGAAGAAGATTTTCAAGACTTGTGTCATGTTTGTAAGTTAAAGATTTGTATTTTTAGATAAAATGTAAAGAATAGATTAGTTGTGGATTTCTCAAGCTTATACACATACACAAAACTTGTAGGAAGAGAGAGGAGATGAAAGCTTGATGAAGCTTGTGGAATCCAACTTGGATTCGGATTTCTTTTTTGAAAAGGAGTCAGATACAATTAGAGTTTCCTAACAGGTGGATTATTTCTCCTTTTAGGATTTGGATTCCTTTTAGGATTTGGACTCCTTTCCTATTTGGGGTCAAATCCAAATTGCGGTTTCCTAAACTCCTGAGACTCTGTAGCTACAAATAAAGGTTAGAGCCCTCATGTATTATATCCCTGAATGTTTCCTCAAGTATCCTTCTGCATTTGTTTGTATTGATTGTTGTATCAATAACATATCTCTCATCCTTGCCCCGAAGACATAGGCACGTTGTCGAACCTCGTTAAATACTGTGTTGATTGTTTTTCTCGATTGTTCTCTATTCTTATCGTGTTGGTTATATCTCCAGCTACATTAGTCTCCACCTGGTTGGTGGATTCCTCGGAAAGGTTGTTGTCCTGCGCACAACAATTGGTATTAGAGCATCCCAGGTTCGTCGTGGGATCATCTGATGATTCCATGGGCATTAGTTGCTGTTTGGCGGAATCGCGTATCGATCTCAAAACGACGTTAAGACTGTTTGTAGGATCGTGTGTCGATCTCAAAACAGCATGTAGATTGCTCGAGGAATCAATTGGAGGAGTAGATTGCTTTGGAAACTCTTCGAGGGTTTCGCGTGGAGGTAAAGATCCTATCTTTATCCAGTTTGTTTTATCTAACTCCGTTTGTTTCCACGATGCTTTGAGAAATCAGTTGAGAAGATGGCTGGAGAAGGTACATCATCGGGAAAATCTATGAATCCACATCCACTGAGGATTAATGTGGTAAAGTTCAACGGCACGAACAACTTCGGTATGTAGAGATGTGAGGTGATGGATGCGCTAACAGTATCAGACCTCGAAGATACTCTACGGTTGGAGAAGAAACGCGCATCAACAACAGAAGAAGATTGGGACAAGATGAACCGTACGGCGTGTGGCTTGATTAGGTCTTGCCAAGACATCAAGTATCATGTGTTGTATGAGACATCTGCGAGGCAGCTGTGGGAGATCCTAGAGAAGAAGTATCTGAAGAAAAGCATAAAATCACGGTTACAATTGAAGAGTAAGCTTTATAGTTTTTAGATACAAAGAGGATACTCCATCAATGAACACTTGAATCGCTACACGAAGCTTCTTACAGATCAAGTTAATGTGGATATGAAGACCAATGAAGAGGATAAGGCGGTAATCCTATTGAATTCTCTTCCTAGGGAAGAGTATGAGACCTTTACTCTTACATTGATCAATGAAAAAAAAATCCCTTAATTACAATGAGGTGCCGCTGCTCTTGTGAGTTATGAAGTAAGGAGACAGAACAGACTGTCTTCTTCGGGGAACACAACAGTAGAGGCATTGGCGGTAAGAGGCAGAAATTTCAATAGGAAGGGAAGAGATGATTAGGGAAGATCGAAGTGTAGATCAGGCTTCAGAGATCTGAAGAGGAATCAGTGCGCCTTGTGCAAGGAGTTAAGGCACTGGAAAGTTGATTGCCCGAAGGTCAAAGGTAAAAAGATGGAGTCAAACACCGAGGTGAATCTTGCACAGGCGAATGAATCGGATTCAGACTCATCGGTATTCTCTCTCTGTTACTACTCCTACTGTTGATTACTCAGATAAGGCTGAGTGGATCTTAGATACCGGAGCCACATATCATGTGTGCCCAAATAGGGCCTGATTTTCTAGTTTTGAGAAGCTAGATGGATGTTACACGGTCATGGGTGATGATCATCCATGTAATATAGAAGGAATGGGTATAGTCCGTATTAAGATGAAAGATGTGATAGTACGAGAATTGAAGGAGGTGAGGTATGTACCTCAACTCAAATGGAATTTTATCTCTGTTGGTGCTTTGAAAGCATTGGGCCTTGTAGTATCTATATGAGATGGTGTTCTCAAGATGACCAAAGGCTTAATGGTGGTTATGAAGGGCATCCGCTGGGAAAATCTCTACTACTTGAAGGGTAGTACGGTTACAGGTCAGGTGGAGACTTCTACTTCTTCAAATGATAGTTGCACAAAGGTCTGGCAAGTGAAGGTCGGACATGGAGGTGAAAAGTCTTTGCAAGCTCCTGCAAAGAAGGGATCATTAGAAGGTGCTGCTACCTACAACTTAGACGGTGAACACAGTGTTCTGGATAAGAAGAAGGTGAAATTCAGCACCAGTACTCACCGCTCAGAAGTTTTCTTGATTGTGTTCACGTAAGCGTTTGGGGACCTGCTAAGACTGCATCGCTTAGAGGTCATAGGTACTTTGTCTCTTTTATTGATAGTTTATCTAGGCATTGTTGGATATATCTCATGAGACAAAGGTGTGAAGCCCTAGATCTGTTGGTGAAATGGAAAGGAAGAATGGAGAAGCAGACAGGTAGGAAGATCAAGGAGTTACAGATTGGTAATGTTGAAAGAGACATGAACCAATTCCTACGATTAGGCCAGAACACTGGTATTGGTACTCACTTCACAGAAGGTATACATAGGTTGGCTAAGGAAGTAAACTGTTCCTTTCTGGAGAAGATTCGGTGGTTGTTGTCTAATGCACGATTAAGCAAATCATTTTGGGCTGAGACGATTGTGTATGCTAGCCATCTCATAAATGGATCGACTGCCATAGGAGGTAAAACTCTATTGGAAATTTGGTCTGAAAAAGCTGCTCAAGATCATGGTTTACTGCGGGAATTTTGAAGTCCGACCTACTTCAGTGCCAAAGATGGCATAGTGAATTCGCGAGTAAAGAAGTTTGTGTTTTTGGGTGTCAAGAGAAATATGAAAGGCTACAGGTTATGGGACCTCGAAAATAAGAAGATCGTGTTGAGTCGGCATGTCACGTTTGATGAGACTTCAGTGTTGAAGTCTACCGTCTCTCAGCAGGTGGAGAGGACAAAGACCAAGAAAGTATCGTAGCGGGTGGAGGTTGATGCTACTCCACCATCTCCAGTTGGTTCGGTATCAGTGAAGACTCCACTGGATGTGACACCGGGTTAAGATCATGTAGCCAGGGTTGATACTGAACAAGTTGAAGACATTGATGAGAATGTCGAATTATTTGCAGCCATTGGAACCAAGGTAAAATCACGCACGTGGGTAAAGAAGCATGAATCTCAAGCTTGTGACCGTGATAAGCTCAAGTTGAAGGTCATTGTTCTCCATGACGGCAGTAAGGAGGTTCATATGACTCAGTCAGATAGGTTCGCTACTGAAGATTCAGGTACAAGTGCTTGAGCTTGATGGAGCTCATTATAATGAACTACAGTTGGCTTGATCCCTTGGGTAAGGTACGTAGGCAACCGTAAAGGCGCATCCATATTTGGTGATGCATCCCATATGAAGCTATTTGGTTCTCGAGAAGCTGATTAGAACTTCACGTAGAGGTGAAGAGTTGTGGCCGATTGGAACTTCACATAGAGGTGGAGAGACTTCAGGTAGGGATGAAGTGTTGTGGTTAGTTAGACTTCACATAGAGGTGAGGTGTTGTGATATCGATGAACAGATGATCTTCGAGTGATAAGATAGTTGAGCTTGCACAGGAGGGGTGTGCATCAAGTTGTTGAAGCCGATGATGGTGTTTGGTATGCTCTACTCAGACTTGGTTGGACCGTCAGCTGAAGACATGTAGACTGAAGAGAGCCAGTCAATTGGAGAGTTAGTGTTGGTTCATGATGGGTTCTTCTTAAGGTCATTTGGAATAGAGTTCCCTAAAGTTACTGAGTGGGAGACACGTTTGTTGGTCGGCTCTTATGGTATTTCCCTTGAGGTGAAGTGATGGGAACGCATGTTGATGCATTCCAGTTAGATAGCTGAGCTGAAGTTGGAAGCTTACAATTGATATTAGAGTTTGGTGAGAGTTGCAGGTGGCAACGATAAACTCAGTTTGGATCTAGTGAGATTAGCAGAAATCAATTGTATGTGTGCTGGCGATTCGTTTGAAGGAACAAGTTTTGTCTGTTGTGTCGATTTCGCCAAGATCGTATGTCGATTTCGCCGAGATCGTGTGTCGATTTCGTTCGAAGCGCTCAAGCCGAGATCGTGTGTCGATTTCGCCAGGTGATATATTGGAGTTCGTTGGAGTTCAGCTCAGATTTGAAAAATCTTCACTGAGGTGGAGAATTGTAGGGGGAGAGAGGAGATAAAAGCTTAATGAAGCTTGCGGAATCCAACTTGGATTCGGACTTCGTTTTTGAAAATGAGTCGGATACAATTGGAGTTTCCTAACAGGTGAATTGTTTCTCCTTTTACGATTTGGATTCCTTTTAGAATTTGGACTCCTTTCCTGTTTGGGGTGAAATCCAAATTGGGGTTTTCTAAACCCCTGAGACTCTGTGGCTATAAATAAGGGTTAGATCCCTCATGTATTATATCCCTGAAAGTTTCCTCAAGTATCCCTCTGTAGTAGTTTGTAATGATTGTTGGATCAATAACATATCTCTCTTCCTTACCCCGAGGACGTAGGCACGTTGCCGAATCTCATTAAATACTGTGTTGATTGTTTTTCTCTATTATTCTCTGTTCTTGTCATATTGGTTACATCTCCGACTGCATCAGTCTCCGCCTGGTTGGTGGATTCCTCGGAGAGGTTATTGTCCTGCGCACAACAAAACTTTGGTTTTCGGAAAATACGATTTTGATTTCATGATTAAATTTCTATATCTCAAAAATTATTTCACATGTTTATAATATGGGTTGATTTTTCATCAAATATATTTGTACTTCATAATATTTCAATGAACTTATTTTTGTGAAATTTATGGAGATTTTATGATATTTAAAATGAATAGAAAAGACCTTTAATAACCCTAAAAAATGTGTTTTTGGGATACTTGCGAACGACGAAGGCTGAGCCGATCGACCGATCGGTCGATCGATATGCACCAGACGTGCATAAGCGCATGTGATTTGTGCTTGGTCGACTCTGTGACTCCGTAATTGGTTACATGAGCCACAGAGCATCAGGTTCATCTTCAGGACCTCTGATAGCTCCAGAAATCAGATAAGCAGAGTACAGACTTTCTTAAAAGGATATACAGGATGCCTTGTGTCCAAGGGGAGCTGCACGCCATCGCTCTACAGGAAAATTGAATCCAAGGTTTGGCGAACATGTGAGAAATTAACGGCTTAATTAAGCGTGCCTCAAAAACGAGGCTTGACTGATGGAAATGAGAAATGACACGGGCACAGGCCTGTAAGATATTTAGTCTCAAAAGAATATAAAAAACATGAATAAAATACATTTGTGTGTGTGGTGTTTTATAACTTTCATGTACACATTAAAATTAAAATTTGAGTGGCTTGTTCGAGTTAATTTAGAAATTTATAAAACTGACAAGATGCGCGCAAGTACAGTTAAAAAATAAATGAGTCAATGTGAAGCTTATTTAAATGAATGTTTTACATTTTTTTTTTCAAAGGAAACAATCTTTTATGGAACAAACACATATGAGTATATTCACGATATTTGTCTTTCATTCAACAATTTTTTTAGTGAAAATTTTCTATCCCAAATTACAACAAGTAATCTTTTCCATTAGTTTTTTATCTACGAGTTCTTCGACTAACAAGCCCACCCCAAATACTTGGGACAAATGACTTAGTTGTTGTTGAGTTCTTCGACTAACAATGACGGTTTTTTCATTATTTTCAAATTTCTCAAACAACATGACTTGCGTCATATAAGTTCTTCATTTGAGGGCATTTTTTTTTTGTAACATTTGGGAGGAAGAGGGAGGAAGAGAGGGTTCTTTCTCTCTTCGCCTTGTTTGTTTGCTGGAGGAAGAGAGTTTATTCCTACAGTTGGCATCTGATATGGCACCTATGTGGCTGAAAAGTGGAAGAATTTCTTCCCCTCAAAATTCTCTCGGTGGAGCGTTGGAGCTCCTAGATCGCGGAGGTCTATATGTTTTTTATCTATCTTTTTTTTTCTCTCTCTAGCTTTTTCTGAGATCTTCTCACCTCCTTCCTCTTCATTTCTCCTACCATCCCCTTCCTTCGCACCTTCCCTCTTTTTCCCGCGCCTTCTCTCGTCGTTGATCTTCTCGCTGCCATGTGAGTTGGTGACGATCTCGTCCTTGACCTCTTGGCTCACTGAGTTGGGGTCGACCTTGTCCTTGATCTCCTCGCTGTTAACCTCTCGGCTCCGAGCTCCTCTCCCTTCTTGGTCAAGATCTGATTTTCTTTGGCTTGGATTTGTAGAGAGTGGATCTCGTTGGCCTTGACCCACCATTTGAAGACGAAGATTTGTTCGTCCTCAATCAACCGCCATCGATTTTTTGATCTAAACGGCCTCTATCTCTTGGGATTGGATCTCTTCGGTCTCAGTCTACTCTCTACATGCGTCAATTTGTTCATCTTCAAACCTTGCTCCTCGACTTCAATATGATTATCCTCGATCTACTCTCTGAATATGTGATGATGATCTGATGGCCGTGATGGTGAACTGAGCCACTATTGATTGTGAACTAAGCTACTCTATGTTGTCCCTTCCCCCTACTTTGCTGGCCGTGGCAGTGATCTGAGCCTCTATATTGTCCTTCCCCCACTTTGCTAACCCTGATAGTGATCTGAGCCACTGTGTTGTCCCTTTCCCAGAGTATACTCACTGGTGGTTGTTCTCCTCCCCTCCAATCTTGATTTCTGAGCTGTTAATTTGAGTCATTGTTTGTCCCTAGTGTTCTTCACTTGATCCTTGCTCGTGACTAATTCTTTTCGGTGCAATATACTTCATCGTTGGGGTTGGATTACTATTATGATGTTTATTTTGATTATATTTAATTATGTTATTATGCATATGTTGATTAGCTTGATTAGCTTAGCTTGATTATGTTGTGATGTACAACGTGATTCTGTTTAGTTGATACTTAGGGTTGGATAGTGTTAGGACTTGTGATGGAATACGTCGTGAACGTAGACGCAACTTCGGAGATCAAAGAACGGATGCGAATTTGATCAAAACGAAACTGTGCACGAAAATGTGTATTTTGTAAAATCAATGAAAGTGTTATGGTGCTTTGGCTGCCTCGATACTTCCGTTATAGCATATAGGTTATACGGGTCGAATTCACAGGGACGAGAGGCGATGAAGTATTAACTGTGTGTGTTACGTTAGTTGTTAATATGTTCTTCTTTATTTGAGAAAGAGAAAAAAAAACATGAAGGAGGAGAAGAAAATGATAGAAATAGCAAAGTTAAAGAAATGGTATCGGTGAAGGAAAAACAAGAAAATAGAAACGAAGTAAAACACGAAAGAGATGAAGTGGAAAGTGAATGTGAAAACGTGGTGAAGTAATTTGAAAAATGGAAAATTGTAATGTCCCTAATCTAATAATACTGTATTTTTATTTTTCTACAAGTATTTATTTTATTTTACTAGTTATTTTAGTATTATTTGCTAACTTGATTTATTATCATTATTAGTATTAGTATTATGTATGACTTGTAGACTCTTATTGCTTATATTTAATTATTTTAAATTATTATTAATGGGTATTATTATTATTTTCATTCCAAGCCCAATAAGCTCAAGCCCATTATCCTTTTCATTTCATTTTATTTTCTTTTTATTCTAAGCCCACATGAGCTAAACCCACATTCCCAATATCTATTTTCTTATTTCTCCATATTTCTTATTTCTTTTAATTAAAGCCCAAAACCCATTATCATGAGACCCCTACCCATTAACCCTAAATCCAATCATAATCCTAATTCAAATCTATAATTTCAAATTCTAAATCAAATCTCTTTGAGATTTTTTTTCTACAACTTTTCATTCTTATCTAATTGCTAATCTAGCCTAATTAGAGTCCAGGTTTAAGAAGAATCTCTTTGAGATTTTTCCTACCACTTTCCATTCTTATCTAATTGCTAATCTAGCCATATTAGAGTCCAGGTTCAAAACTTTGAGATTTTTCTACAACTTTCCATTCCTATCTAGATTTCTAATCTAGTCAAATTAGAGTCCAGGTTCAAGAAGAATCTCTTTGAGATTTTTCCTACCACTTTCCATTCTTATCAAATTGATAATCTAGCCTAATTAGGGTCCAGGTTCAAAAAAAGAAAATCTCTTGTAGCATCTCCAGCCGCCTCCTCCAACGAGTGCACCCCCGCTCAGATTCCTCTCCTTGGCCGACATCCCGCCGGCGGCACAACCACCATGGCCTAGATCCATTCGCATTCTCCGGCGAACCCGTGGTCTCCACTGCAGCTCCCCCTTCCTCCCTGCGCGCGCATACACGCAACCCCCTTGCTGCTCCAGGCCAGTGCCATAGCAGCCCGGACTATGGCCCTTCTCCAAGGACGAGAAGCTTCTTGTTTATGATTACATGCCTGCTGGCAATTTCTCAACCGGCCCTAATGGTATTTCATATCTCTCTCTTTGGTTTTTGTATTCATCTTTCTTCATTTCTGTTACTTAGCAATTAAGTAGTGCATGCATATCAAGTTAAGTTATACTACTGCATGCTAAGTGGATGAGTGCGAGCTTTATCCCCCTTCCTCTTCGATTTTGTGGAAAACTTTGGGTCTTTGAGGTTTTCTCCATCAATTCTGATTAGGTCTTTTGTTCTCATTAGGGGTTACTTGGAATTGTTTGTGGATTTAAAGAGCTAATCCCTTTTTCTTTCTGTAATTGTAATCACTTGATTCCTTTGATTTTATAACTAGAAAACTGTGCCAATTTGTTCTTGCTGAGTTCTCCTAAATTTACCATTAGAAACATAATTACTATGTTTATTTTGAGTATACTCGTGCAATTTTAGTTAAGTGTTAAAGAAGCCTAAATGTTCTTTCTCTATTTTAAACTTGAAAGTGAAAATTATGGCAGAACCTTGGTTCCTACTAGTGACCAATAACATCCTCTATTTAACTACATTGAAAATTGCAAATATTTGTTATTAGAAGCAAGTTGGGTTTGCACATTGTGTTGAGTTTATTGTTTATTGACAACTTTTTTACCCACTTAATTTTTCCCAGCAGTGCTAGAATAGCTCCACATGATTTCCTCTCATGTGAGAGCCATGCAGTAGTTGTTCGTTCCCTTATACGTATGAGCCTTTCGTTTTACAATTATGCTGCCATATGTTAAGTTCTACACAAGTTCGGTTATCATTGGATGGATATCATGGTTTATATGACCTTTGATGTCTAAATTCTGATGTAGAGTTGCTACCTAGAAATTCTTTTGAGATTGCCATCAACATTCAGTTAGGTGGGTGTATGTCCCCTCATAGGCTTATAATAAATATCTTTTATGAGGAAACATCTTTGAACAATTTGTACCTAACTAAACTAAGGAGCCAGTCGTCGTGATTTCTACATGCCAGCTTGATCTTTGATACATTTGTGATATTGCAGAATATGATACGGTCTTTTTATTGGGGATACATTCAGATGTATCATTTCCCTTAAGAAAGATCTTTATATCTGATTAGTTACTGACTTATTTATTGTTCATCTTTAAGTGGGTACACAAACTTGTAGTCGAATAGTATGATAAATTCAATGTTTCCTTATGAAAGAGGCTAAGTTAATAACTAAGGTGTACATCAATAAAATCTGAGAGTTTCTTGATATGTTTTCATCTAATTTAATATTTGAACAACATGAATTACGTAGCATCTGGAGCACGTATCATCCAATGCATGAATCTCAGGATGGACATAGTTCAAACTACAATGTAGATTAACGAGTTGATTTGCCACTTCGATATTCGGACCCGTGACGATCTCAGGTGAGTGTTCTTTATTTTCTTATTGAATATTTCGGTATTATTTTTGAGTGTTTGCTCTTGTACTATTTTCTTTATTCACCATTCTCAGTAGTGTTTTATATGTTACTTACATGTTTCGTCTTCTTTATTTTATCAGTTTGATTTCCTATCTCATTCCAAGTGATATCAAGGACCGTACATCTTATTTATTTAGTTAAATTGAGAGATTGTTATCATTTCATGTGTTGGTAGTTATCACTGTTGACTTGGGCCTAGCATTGGATACCCTGGACTGTGACTTGATTTGATCTGCTATTTGAACTACGTTATATTTGAGGTTAGAGGACATATATTAGGTATAGTGTTTATTGGCAGTTCTTGGTGGTTATGGGACTAGAACACATTGGTGTTGAGGAGAGGACTAATTGCAGATTCATTGATATGGTAGTTTACCGTTTTGGCTTACACTGATGTGGACTGATACTTAACGATTTGCAAGGATAGTATTGGGAATATAAGTTGATGGAATAGATAATGATATCCCTTAGTATGGATGGGTGAGATTATGATCAGCTTTAGTTAAGACTGTTATTGAGCTAGACTGTTACTGTTATTTTATCCAGGTTATTGAAGTTACTGGGAAATGATTGTTTGACCGTAACCACGGTACAGTCCTATTGTTCATCGTATACACGGTTACTGTTACTGTTACTGATATTGTTCATCGTGTATACGATTACTGATTGATTATTACTGTACTGATATTGTTACCGTCCCGTAGCATCCCAGTAATTGAAATGGCATAAGGTATTGATTGTTACTGATGACATTACCTCACTGACTGTACACTAGACACCTTTAACTGGACCTTGATATATGACTGTATCACTGTTACTTGACATCTAGTACTCCTGTACCCCCTGTATCCATGTCCCATGTACTGTTGACCTGTTAATAGCACAGTCAAACCGGCGTCCGGCGGTTTGCCGCCTGGTGTCGGGATTGACGAGGATGTATCCCACAATCGTGCTAGCGTCCGGCGGATCTTGTAAGGAACTAAGTGCCACGTGGAGCAAAGTGCCACACCATACACATAGTGGGGGCCACCTCTTGAATCCACGGGGGCCACCTCTAGAATCCTGTTTCCCTCAGAGCAAAGTGCCACACGGAGCAAAGTGCCACACCATACACATGGTGGGGGCCACCTCTTGAATCTGTGGGGGCCACCTCTTGAATCTGTAGGGCTATCTATTGTACGTGACGCCTGGTGTTAGCGTGATATTGCATTCTCAGTGCCTATTAGCATCCACACGCACTTGTATGATGATAACCCCTAGGAGGCATGTTATTTGATTCTCTTTCCCTATTCGAACAATGATACCCGCATATCGGAGTTCGAATGAGTTCTACTGGATGTGCGGGCTCCAGGGTGAACTGTCGGATGTTGTGGGACGCCGGTGGGAAAGTGACGAAGATAACGTAGAACACTACTGATTGTTATTGATTGATTTGTATGAACATATTGTATTGTACCCTGAACTGTGACCCTGCCTTAAGACACATGACTGTATACATGATTGTAACCAGGACCAGACTTGTGATCGGACTTGGATACCAGCCTAGTGATATGGGATAGGTTGCTTATTGTGACATTGATTGCATATTTACAGTTGTGCCAGTTATCTTCTACCTGTATTCTTGTTGTCATCATATGTGTTGCTGTTCGATCATTTATTGTGTTATTTAGTCTTCCTATCTGCAGTTGTTCTTACTATTTTATATGCACATTGTTTCTCATGCACGAGCTCTTTCCCCTTTACACACACACTCACCATGGTCGCGTTCTGACGACCCTGGATTTGCACGTCCAGATATTGGACGATTGTTTCTATTGTGCAGGTGTTCGTTGAGACTGTACGCTTTGCGAGGAGCTGGATCCACTCTCCCTTTGATTCTGGTACTCTTGCATTTTCTTTTTCCTGCTATTATTCCTTGATTCTTGTACATCACATTTAGCCTGTTATTCTATTCCTCATTCATTTCAGATCCTGTGTAGTCTTATATGTATTATTGCAGTGATCGATGATTATTATAGTTCTGATTTATAGCTTGTTCGGGTTAATTTAGGCTTAGCGTATATACGTGAGGTATTTTCCTTGCGTATATACGTCGCCGACTCTCGTCGCGACTCCGTTTTCGCGTATTTTGGGAAGCGGGGCGTGACAAAAATAGATGAAACTTGTGATGAAGAAATGAAAACAAATGATGAACGAAGAGGATGATGAAAACAACGATGGTAAAATGGTTTTGGAAATTGTTTTAAAAAAAGTAAAAAGAAAAGAAAACTCATGGTTACTAACTATTAAGTATTTCACTAATCATGCTAACCTCTTAGTGATAATTACCTCACATGAATTTTTGGCCATCACTAATCCTTAGCTTCAAGAAACATCTCAAAGCATGGCCCATAAGATTGTTCTCCACATCAAAACCCAATTAACAAGGTGCATCATACAATTAATCCATCAAAATCGATTAGAGGCAAGCATGAAATAAAATAAGCTGTACAAGTCAGCTTGTTAGGAAGTTATGAGTTAGAACCCATCATCATGAGCCATGAATGGTTCTTGCAAGAGCAAGACCTTATAGAGGCTATTAGATTCATCTGAATTATCAAGTAAGTGGTAAATGATTAAAAATTAGTAGTTAGATTGTCATGAGAGAAAACTAGCTAAGTATCATGTTAGAGGTTAAAGAAAAAACCATGGAAGGAAAGGAGGAAGCTTTTATAGATTATCACTCTCTATTATAACAACTCTCCGTTTCTCTCCTGAATCTCTCTCAGCCCTGCTACATAATCTAAAAAGAAAAAAATTACAAAAGAAAACCTACACTAAGTTACACTAAAAGAGAGAAACTCTAACCTACAGCTCTCTAACCTTTCATTTTGGTCTCCAACATGGGGTACATAGGCAAAAGAACCATCTAGAAGATGAGACGGAGTGTAACGCCCCGATCCCGCGGGTACGGAGACGTTACTGTGACGTATATACGCAGGTCAGAAATACCCTCACATATATACGCTAAGCATCAGTACAGGAAAGAATTAGAGTACGGAAGCACGTGGTGTATTATACATTCCAACATATGAGTACAATTACAAAGTTATCACCAGATGTGACACAATATTACATGAACATTACGTCACCGGTAGGGACAAATGCGAGAATACAAAGAAATGTACAAGTATGAACAGTACAAAAAGAGGCTCAGAGTCATAACATGAAAACTCTAGAGCCGAGCTGGGGGCCTGGAAGGATGGAGCTTCTGGACGGTCTACTAGTGATCCACGCTACCGCTGTACTTCTCTGATCAGCAATTGAGAGAATCTACACGCTCTAAGCTCCAAGACCTGGACATGAGAATCCACGGGAGTCAGAACTCTCCAGCGAGTGGTGATACTAATGCCAAATGGCGTGCATGGATAGCACACGTCTATAGATAAATTCGAATCATAATCATGCATAGAAAATCGTGTCGTGAGCACAGGCATACAGGAGCAAATAGAGAGACATTAATTGTTATCAAGCGGGGAACATGCATGATATAAAATGATAAGAGCAGGTAATGAGGCGATAAATAAAGTAGACAAGGCAACACCATATATCTCCTAAACTAACATAAAACTGATAAAACCAATAAAACCGAATAAAATCGAATAAAACCGATTACAAGCAAAACTGATCGTACAAGCTTAGGTCACGGCTCTATGAGACTAGTACGTCGAAGGAATAATCTAAATAAGGAACCCTTATCTATATACCTTTATCCCATGTCACCGTAATCTGAGCGCATACAACCCGAGTTACAAAACAACACAACAAATTGTATATTAGCATCTTATTATAATTGGGGATGTCTAAGTTGTAGGCTTCAGTATGCGTCCCATTCTACATACTTCCACTTACAACTTATAGAGCAAGTTATTTGGAAACTGATGAAGCTCGATGAACCATATTTAGGATGGGCCTGTAGGATCTAAAAGTTACGTCTACAATCAAACAAAGATATTAGCATTAAATAAAATAACTTGCAGTAAAGGAAATAAATCACAAAAAGTAAATCAAACGCAAGCACAAGTGATTTAGCCTGGTTCGGTCCTCTTGACCTACATCCAGTCTCCAAGCCACTCGCTTGAGATTTTCCTTTAACCTTTGATTTTGTACACCCAAAATCAACACCTTATATACCACTTGACAAATCCCCTTTGCTAAATGTATACAACTCTTCTTACAACCAAGAAGACACAACACCTTGTACAATTTCTCTTCAACCCGAAGACGCTCTTGTACAATCTTTCCCTTTGAATGATTACAAACAATCCTATAAGCCTTGAATCTGTATGTGATCGTGAACAAGGACTCTTATAGGTGGACTCTCAGAAATCTTCACTAAAGGATTAGAATTTGAGTGAAGAATTGAAATTGGAAACAGTTTTCTGAAAAACAGATTTTTGAACAGAGTTTTTGGGTAGAAAACTATTGATATGAATTGGTGTTTTAGCCTAGGACTGTTTTTCATTGATTTTGCAAAAGGGAAAACTTACAAAAAAAAAGTGTCGAGGAGCTAAATTATAAGTAATTCTTTGCAGTAAGAAGATTATAGGTAGATCTCCTATGAGATTTCTGGGAAAGTGTGCCGGTAGGAATATGATCAGCGCGCGATCACTTTATCCCTTTGATGATGCGATCGATCAGACAATCGGACTACCGCCTGATGAGATTCCCTTCTCGCCTAGTTCGGGGAATCAGAGAACAGACGGTAGAGCCCTTTTGTTACTTCTCGAGTTGCCTCCGCTTGGGGAATTCCTTCTCGCCTGGTTCCTAAAATTTCTTGAGAGGGAGGAAGATCTTAGGGTATTAGCACTCTGATTAGAGAAGTAATTCTCTGAATTCTTGCTTGGAAGCGAGAGAGTAGGTCTCTAATCTCCTCTCTATCCTGGCCTATTTTCTCCTCTCTTTGTCGTGCCTCTGGTAGGCTATTTATAAGGAGGAAAGGGGGTATGATTGCCCTGAAAAATCTGAAAACAGATTGAGTCAATCTGTTTTACATCTGGAAAATAGCCTTGCTGCGAGGCTAGAGATAGCTTTCGTGAAGCTAGGAATAGTAAGTAGCGCTGATCCCTTGATCCGCTCTGCTAAATGAGGGATACTCCCTTGATTCTTTCTAAATAATTGAAAGATCTCCCCTGATCTTCTCATCTGATTGGGAGAGTCAAAAGATTATGACAAGCAACTATCAAATTTAATCTCAATTAGATTTAATCTCAATTAGATTTGATCTCATCTAGGGATTTGATCGGTCAAAGGTGACCATAAAATACCCACAGTAGAGTCGTGGCGTTAAGCTCATGGCGGAGCTGGGAGAAGCGTCTGGCGAAGTTAAAAGAAAGCTCTTCAGTGGAGCTGGGTAAGACTTGTGGCAAAGTTACCAGTCAGCCTTTCGCGCAGCTGCGTGGGGCTTCGAGCGAAGTTAACTTTCTGCGGAGTTAACTGAGCATCTCCGGGCGAAGCTGTAAGTTAGCTCGCAGCGAGGCTGTGAAGGAGCTTCCTGCGATGCTAAGCAACTTTACTTTCTTATGCGAGACTTATCTCGTGGGCTCGTGCGAGACTAAGTGTTGAGCTAACTTAGTGTCTCTGGACCTGCTTGGGCCTTCTCACGGGCTTTTAAGGACGTCGGCTTACTGTCTGCTTCACTGGATCTGTAGAGTCCAAGTTGCTAATTCGTCCCCTTTGAGATGGGTGAAGAACTGGCCGTCAGCTTATCTACCACTTGTCTTTTGTAGATGTCAACAAGTTAGACCTCGTTCAGGCCAGGTAGGAATCTTGTCTTTTTTAGAGTGTCAACAAGACCCCCTTCAAAGTTTTCGTAAGTCTGCAATGGAATGGTTCAGACTCCGAAATACTTTGAACTGCTTCGATTGATGGTATATAAAATACGAACGTCGCCATAGTGGTTGAGTTCAGCTTCGCTTTCAACCCTGCTTTCGGATTGGAATAAGTTCACCAAGGAATCGTGTAGATTCACGATTCTGGGTAGCTTCGCGTTTGGGTAGCTTCGCGTTCGAGCCTCCCGGAGTAGCTTTGTTTAAATCGGGATTAGAACAACATTCCTTTCCCAAAGCTAACCGCTTTTTGCGAGTTACGAGAGGGATTGCTCCCTTTTTCGAGGTTAGAATAACTTCTCTTGCATTTAACGAGGGAGGCTATTCCCTTTCTCGAGGCTAGGCATTTAAATGCTTTAACTTCACCCGCGTTCCTAAGCTTGAAGCGTCAGCGGCGTTGTCAGGTCATGAGGCCTATAAATAGGACACTCATAGTCCTTCTCAGAGAAATATACTTTTCTCCTTCTGAAAAGTGTGTATATGACCTCTCCTTATTGCCCAGGAAAGGAGGTTCAGATCCCTGAAACAGTGGGGACACCCACTCTAGTCACTAACCGACCAAGAGCTGGTGAGTCTCGGTCATCCGGTGACTTTTAGGGAGTTCATCTCCCTTAGCTTTACTAGCCATCTTAGGGATTAAATTCCCTTGATCATTGCATTTGGCTGACTTTCAGAAAAGAGTTTCAGCCCTATTTTTTAGCTTCTCGGCGAAGCTAGCATTCTCCTCTTTTCATACAGGGTTGCTGCCTTGATTTGTCTGCCTGTTAAATCTTCCATATAGGCAAGGCTTAGGACTTGGTCCTTTTAAGGTTGAGCCAGTCTTGCCATATCGGTGGGGTCAAGACTGTGTCCCTCCGGACCAGTCTGGCCCAGCCATATAGGCGAGACTAGGACTTGGCTCATGCTAAGCCAGTCCATCATGACCGTGCATGCGAGGCTATCTCTGCTTAACTGAAATCCATCTTTAAAGCACCACTGGATCGGATATGAATTGCTTCACCCAAAAAGTTTGACTTAGCATGTCATCTTTGTAGTTTTCTTTTGATTTAACGCTAACTTATTTCCAGTTTGCATTGCAGTGAACTGTACCCGCCAGTCTTTTGTCTTGATGAAAGAGACCAGAAACTTGCCTCTTGATCTTCAAGTTGAAGTTTTAATCCTAAGCAGGAGGAACATACTGGAGCAGCTGATGCGTGTTCCAAGAAGAGGTTGGCAGTTGCTTATCCGAGATGATACACTTCGGGAAGGGGTTGGTAGTCGCTTATCCGAGATGATCCACTTCGGGAAAGCGGGCGTCACTTGTAAGGTCTCGGATCCTTCCTTTGCCAATTTTAATCAAAGAAGATCCGGCTTTTTGGTGACAACCAGTCCTTTGCCAATTTTCATCAAAGAAGATCCAGCTTCTTGATGGCAAAATCTGCCATTAAGCGAAGGATTACGGTCTTGTACAGGAGGAAGGCCTTTCGTGTCCAATTGGTTTGGCATATCACCTTGGAAGTAAATAGGACAATTTGTATGCCTTTAGAGTAATGATTCGGTTGTACGAAAGACCACCTTGATGTAGTGTCAATGTATCTTCCCTTTTGATTCATAATAAAAATATTTCTCGCTTGTCTACTTTGTTTCCCTCCTTTTGATTCGAGAACACCTGAAGTGGACTAACTTAGGAAAGTCTTTTCCTTAGGAGGAAATGAAAGCTCTTAGCGGAGCTAAGCTTCTAGCGAAGCTGAAGACAGATTTCCAACTAAGTCAGGAGCAAGTTTCTGGCGAAGCTAGCTCGAATTTCCGCGAAGCTAGATATGAGCTCTTAGCGGAGTTAAGGCTCGTCTTTCAACGAAGTTACTCAAACATTGCGCGAGATCAACGCTGAACTCACAGCAGAATTAGCCCTTAGCGGGGCTGAAGCGACGCTTCTCGGGAAGGCGCTCAGGCGCCATTTCAAATTAATTTGAAACGACCGCCTGCGCTTCTCTCGAGAAGGCAAAATTTAGGCAATCATCAGCCTATAAAAGCCCGATTGGGTTGACAGAGAAAGAATTACTTCTCTTTGAATTTTCAGATAACACAAATCTCTTCTTCTTCTTCTTCTTCGTTTGATACTTTAAGAACTTCTCAGTTCTTCCATGGCCCCCAAAAGACGAGCAGGCAAAGAGGCAGCGACCTCTGCGACGGAGGGGCCCCTCCCCTCGGTCATCGGACGCCCCATTGCGGGTAGGGATTTTCTCTCTTACATAGAGATTTTCATCTCTTTTCGAAGCCAATTCTTGGCTATTCATGATGAATCTAGAACGATTAATTGTGATCCAGTGATCTCAGGGAGTTCAACTCTCTTAATTTTCTTTGCCGAATTTTTAGGGGATTTAATTCCCCTTAATTTCTCAACTGGAAATTTAGGAACCGAATGGTTTCTCCAAGCTTCTGTGCGAAGCTAACTCTTAGGCGGTCCACATCCTGTCGAATAACAGGATGCGAAGCCAGCCATAGAAGCATAGCTGGAAAAGGACTTTAAAGCCCTTAAGATGATTTTAGACAGCACTGCCCTTCTGGCAAAGTTGGCCCTTGGGGCTTCTTCGCGTTTTGTTATACGAGGCCAAGCTTCCAGAGCAAAGCTAACACTTTGATGTTTTCTGCATTCTGTCTTCATGCGGAATACGGAGCCAAGCTGCAGTTGTGAAGCTGAACTCCAGGGCGAAGCTAATGCTAGGCTCGCTTCGCTCAGGGAGCGAAGTGATTGGTCGCTAATGTTGCATATTTAGTATCATATTTCCATACTTATTATAGAATAAAATCTGCTTTGTTCTAATTAAATGTTAATTTATTTGCAGGCCCATTCCTTAAGGAAATAAAGAGAAATGAGCCCAAAGGCCCACCAAAATTCTGAATTAAATCAGAATTAATTCGAGCTCAGTGAATCAGGGCAAAATCAAGAGGTTGAAAACCGGTTGAGAAGAATCCTCTCAGAATCGATCGGTTAAAACCAAGAATCAAAGGCCATTTCGTCACAATCCTGGACTCAAACGAGAAAACCAACTGAAGATAAAGCAGAAGGAAAAACTAGGGAGACCCACCAACAGGGTGTGGCCACCTGGCCACACCCTGGCCGCGGAAACGCGGCCAAAGCCGCGTTTCCGCGGTTGTTTGATTTCTGTTGGGGGAGCGTTTGTCCCCCAATCTTCCGGGATTCTCCTCGTGTGGGTTTTGCCTATAAAAAGCCAGTATTTGCACTGAAAATGGGACGACCATGCAGAGATAGGATTTAGCCAAGTCTTCATTTCTTGTAGTTTAGGTTTTTCTTTTCTTTTTATGTAATTTGTATGTAAGCTTAGGTTAGATGAAGATTCATGTAAGTAAGAGAGAGAGGCTTATGTTGAGAGTGACACCGATGTACCCTCCTCCTTTCTTCCATCGTTTCAAGCAATAAAAGGTAATATGTTTATGTTCTTCTTTATTTTCATTTTCTTTTTCTTCTTCCTACTTTACCTCTTTTGTTTTTGATGAGCTTGCAAGTGAATCCAGAATCATAAGTATAACGATGTTGTGTGAATGCCAATGATAGTTCATGAAGACGTTCTCCTCCTCAAGATCCGTATCACTTCATTCTTGCTCCGCTTGATGATATAATGCAAATAGGGACTGAGCTTGATCCTATGATCTATGCGTTGAACGCCTCCAAGCAAGGTAGAACATGCAAGGTTTCCAGGTAAGTCATCAACCAAACTAGGTGAGTACTTCTTTCATCTTCTTTCTTCACTTTTTTATTTCTTAGTTTAGATCACCAATACCCACTTCCTTCATCACTCCTTTTCACTTCTTTGTAAATATTCATTTGTACATAGTCGTTTTCTGATTTTCTCCACCTTCTCATTCTATCGTTTTCTTTCTAATTTTAACCTATAACTCTTTTTCATTTTCATTTCTTTAAACAAAGAAGAACTTTCATTTTTCTTCATAAAGATTTCAATACAAAACTTTGAACGCTTCTATCGCAAACCCTCCTTGTGGATCACGACCCGCATAGTCACTTGCTATAGCGGTAAGAATTGAGCACTTGCACATCTTTATTCTTAGATCTAAAATTCTGTATTTTGTGTGCAGGTAAAGCTTCAATCAAATTTTGGCGCCGTTGCCGGGGAGGGTAATGGTTTTATTGAAATCTTATTTTATTGAAAATTTTTTAGAACTAAAACGAATTTTCTTCTCTGTTTCAGGTTATAGGGAAAGCAAAGCAGGAAAAGAAGATTGCAGTAACATATAAGTGGTCTTGGGCCTCTGCTCTATAAAGCAGAGACCAAGTGCCCTCTGATTTGCCGCGTTTTCTCGGCCAAAGCCGCGGATCCGCGGCAAAAAGGAGTTGACTACTAAATAGGTTTTGTGGCGGGTTGCTTTCTTTGCAAAAACATAGCTGCTGCAAATCTTAATTCTTATATGCCATCACATAAGCCTGCTAATAAACCAATAGTAAAATACTTGTTGAAAAAAAAGATAAAAAAATTGATTAGACGTTTGCATTTTTAGGCACGTGTCTTTTCAATTCATTTATTTACTGTTGAAGAGTGCTGGAGCAAGGTACGTTCGCATTGCATCTAGAATAGAACTCATCTCTGGTTGATATACATCGCTTTGAGTGAATCTTATTTACGTATCTTGTACACTTGCAGAAATTGATTTTAAGGGCACCACCCATTAACAAGATAAGGTGGGGATTTAATCACCCTTCCTTAGCCCAAAAATCAGATTCCAAGCACTCACTAACCCAAGCCTAACTAAAAATGAGTAGACATTGGCCCTAGGGACATCTCGGACTCAATTAGGAGATTATCCTAAGGGGGAAAGATGTTGGAATTTGACTCCTGCCAAATCAGTGTCTAGGAAAGGGATTAAGGGCCGAAAGCCCGAAGGTTGGTGGTTATTTAATTAAGGAACGTCTTTGACGGAAAACCTCCCACCAACCTTGTCTTGATCTGGCTGATTAGCTTATGGTCAAAGTCTGCATTAGACCTCCCGTGGACAGTCTAATCAGTTAGGAGTCGTCTAGGTCATAGGTCTACCCTAACTTAGTTTAGAATTTTTTCTTATTTGTTTGCTTATTGTTTGTTTTTTCTTTCTTTTTGTTTGTATTCTATTGTGTGATATGGCTTATAATAACAATTTTTTCAACTTTAATAGTAATCCATATTACACACCGACTTCTTTTTTTTATTATTACCAACCCGGCATATCATAACTTTAACTAACATAGTGTGCCAGATTGGTCTTATCCGAATCAATATAACCCATGCCCCCAATCTAAAAACCATAATTTCATGATAATTTTAACTCTTCACAGAGTCAATGGGGATTCACCTCCCCCGAGCCCAATTTTCAACCAACTTGTCCTCCTTCTCCACCTAGTCCACAATATTTTCAAGATTCATACTCAGTTCCACCAGTCCAAAATAGGAAACTATCAATTTTGGAAAGGAGTATGCGTGAGTCCAAACAAAAATCACAAAATCTGATGAACTCAAAATTTCACCACCAATTCCTAGACAACACTTCATCTTTTCATCAAAACAATGAACCCATCAACTATGAAAAGATGCTTGAAGCCATGACTCAGGCTCAAAACGCTCGTAATCGTGACATAGATATGATGGTCGAATCTCTACGTTCCCACCGTTTGACTAGTTCTGATGTCACTAACCATTCTGTTAGAGCCAAAGAGTCATATTGTTTTGGAAATCAAGGTTCCATTTCAGATTAATCATTTGAACTTGCCCAAACTCCAAATGATATTGATAGTCTGGCAAGTTATCCCTTGCCTGAAATCGAACTTGAAAATGAATTTGATCATGAACCTCAACTTAGTGATTCAATTCTACTTCTTGATTCAATTATGACTCCGGTATCTTCACCTGCTTTCAATCTTTTTCCCGAGTCTACATTGGATCCTGTGCCAATTCATAATGAAATTGAATCACCCATTTTTGATGATCATATTGAACTTGACCAATTTTACACTTTTGAAAATCCTATAGACAAATTGGCAAGTTCTCATTTTTATGACATTGAACTCAATGAGAATTGTGACCTAGATTCTCAAATCTGTGATTCAGTTCAAATTCCCGAATCAATACTGACTCCTATTTTGTTATCGGACTTGAGTAATATTTTAGAGTCAGTTTTGATTCCTACACCCATTATTCTTGAACTTGATCACCAATATTAAGTCACATTCCATTGATAGAAAATACATGTGGACTTGAGTTTCAACTTCTTGACTTGGACACACTTCTTGAACCAATCTCGACTCCTGAACCTTTACTTGACTTAAGTCACCTTCCTGAGTCGGTATTAGTTCCTGTACTTCCTGAGTCCAAGTCAATCATTCTATCTTTTCACAACCCATTTTGGGATAAGGCGGTTGACAAATTTGACTCCGAAATTAATTATGGAATTTGAAAATTAGATGGGGTCAAATATTTAATAAAAATTATTTATGGATGCATCATTTTAATGGGTTATATTAAAGAGATTTCTGGTGGGTTCCTCCGAACCCCACGAAAAGTCGATTGGGCCGCATTTCGTGGACCAATCAGATCACCACCGGAACCACCACCTTAAGGTAACATTTTCCTTCCCTGTCTTCTTTTTCATGCATCTATGCATTAATTCATACATTGAGGACAATGCATGAGATAGGTGTGGGGGAGGGTCTAACATAACTTAGGTTTTTTCTTCTTATTTAAAAATTAAAAAAATTAACATTTTCTTTACTTTTAAAAACTTTTTGGAAAATAGAAACAATATTTTGACATATTTTTTGTAAGAAATTAAGTCAATTTTAAGGAATAGGAAAATCCAAATTAGGATTTCTTAAACTTGGTCAAAATAAGATTATTTGTTTGATTTTTAGGGTTAGGAAGAAATTTGTCAAAGTAATTTAGTCTTGATCTTTACCTTGATGAAATATGCACACTTCATACACTTACACGCTTAGGGTTCAAAAATAAAGATTCTTATGCCTTATAAAAAAATAAAAAATAAAAAAAAGGAAAAAGAAAGAAATAAACAAATCTAATTATTGATTAGCTAGGTGCTTTGGCCTAAGTAAGCCTTAGTATTTATGCGAAAGATGATTAGATAAGTTTGAAAAGAAAAATATATAAATAAAAATCCTCTGATTAAGCTGGGTATTTGTGCCTAATAAAGCATAAATATTCATGCCTAAAAGGGGTCCATATAATAAAATCCTTAGTTTGTGGCCTTATTTGCTCGAGTCCTTAAATCCTTGGGGGTGTTTTCTCACCCGGTGCCCTAAGACCGTTTGGTTTGGGAGTCACCGATTAAAGGCTCGTTACATGGGCAGATTAGAAAGCCTAATAGAACTAAGGAATAATACCACAAAATATATATATAAAAATAATTAAGGCATAAGAGTTAGAGTTAATGAACCCTTTGTCAAAATTTTCACAATCACAAGGTGCATATGAGTCAGGGTAAAGTAATAGACTAGATGAGAAGTACAATTTGACTCCTTATTTTGATTGATAACAAATTTTTGAATAGAGACTAAGTTTAGGAATGAAAAATTCAGTCTTATTATAACTTACAGATTGCTTAAATCTTACAATTATATTTCAAATATTTTTCTCTTTCAAAATGCTTTTCAAAAATACTAACTCTTTATTTCTCTTTATTTCTCTTTCTTTATGGATTTTGTGGGTGCAATCCGCTGAAAACCCTCACGAGACAAAACTCGTCCTCTAGGGGAAACATAGAGATTTAACGGCTTGTTGCACATACTCAGTGCAATCGCGTGACCTGCGAAAGTGGTCTAATAATCCTTAGTATAGTTTGTTATTTGCTCAAGGACGAGCAAAAGATAGGTATAGGGGTGTGATTGGTCGCTAATGTTGCATATTTAGTATCATATTTCCATACTTATTATAAAATAAAATCTGCTTTGTCCTAATTAAATGTTAATTTATTTGCAGGCCCATTCCTTAAGGAAATAAAGAGAAATGAGCCCAAAGGCCCACCAAAATTCTGAATTAAATCAGAATTAATTCGAGCTCAGTGAATCAGGGCAAAATCAAGAGGTTGAAAACCGGTTGAGAAGAATCCTCTCAGAATCGATCGGTTAAAGCTAAGAATCAAAGGCCATTTCGTCACAATCCTGGACTCAAACGAGAAAACCAACTGAAGATAAAAGCAGAAGGAAAAACCAGGGAGACCCACCAACAGGGTGTGGCCTCCTGGACACACCCTGGCCGCGGAAACGCGGCCAAAGCAGCATTTCCGCGGCCATTTGATTTCTGTTAGGGGAGCGTTTGCTCCCCCAATCTTCCCGGGATTCTCCTCGTGTGGGTTTTGCCTATAAAATGCCAGTATTTGCATTGAAAATGGGACGACCATGCAGAGATAGGATTTAGCCTAGTCTTCATTTCTTGTAGTTTAGGTTTTTCTTTTCTTTTTATGTAATTTGTATGTAAGCTTAGGTTAGATGAAGATTCATGTAAGTAAGAGAGAGAGGCTTATGTTGAGAGTGACACCGATGTACCCTCCTCCTTTCTTCCATCGTTTCAAGCAATAAAAGGTAATATGTTTATGTTCTTCTTTACTTTCATTTTCTTTTTCTTCTTCCTACTTTACCTCTTTTGTTTTTGATGAGCTTGCAAGTGAATCCAGAAGCATAAGTATAACGATGTTGTGTGAGTGCCAACGATAGTTCATGAAGACGTTCTCCTCCTCAAGATCCGTATCACTTCATTCTTGCTCCGCTTGATGATATAATGCGAACAGGGACTGAGCTCGATCCTATGATCTATGCGTTGAACGCCTCCAAGCAAGGTAGAACATGCAAGGTTTCCAGGTAAGTCATCAACCAAACTAGGTGAGTACTTCTTTCATCTTCTTTCTTCACTTTTTTATTTCTTAGTTTAGATCACCAACACCCACTTCCTTCATCACTCCTTTTCACTTCTTTGTAAATATTCATTTGTACATAGTCGTTTTCTGATTTTCTCCACCTTCTCATTCTACCGTTTTCTTTCTAATTTTAACCTATAACTCTTTTTCATTTTCATTTCTTTAAACAAAGAAGAACTTTCGTTTTTCTTCATAAAGATTTCAATACAAAACTTTGAATGCTTCTATCGCAAACCCTCCTTGTGGATCACGACCCGCATAGCCACTTGCTAAAGCCGTAAGAATTGAGCACTTGCACATCTTTATTCTTAGATCTAAAATTCTGTATTTTGTGTGCAGGTAATGCTTCAATCACGAAGCTATGCCTTAGCAAAATTATTTTTCTTGCCTTATCTTTCTTCAGCAAATGAACTAACATAGTTTCTCCTTGCTTTTGCAGTACACTATACTCCTGGTCCTCAGAACAGTCTATTTGGAATAGCCAGGGGGCTGGACGGTAATGTTAGCCTGCAGTTCCAAGGGCAGGCTTCACTATTCAGTGAGCGGAGTGCTCCCAGTCGGGATACCCTCATATACACTGGAGATCAGTGTTCCATGAGGAGCATCTTAACTACTGCTCCCCTTGAGGATTCTGACCGAAAATCTATCGGAAGCCTGGCTTCATGTTTGGGGATGCAGCGCCAGATACCGATCATCAGCTACTAGCCAGAGAAGGGCAGTGGATCTTCAATCTAGATGGCGAGAAGTATTATCTCCCGTCTAGGAAGCGTCATTTTCTACTGTCTTTCTTCCAATGCGTGACGAGGGCTCGGAAGATGCAGTGGCCAGTGACTCAGACTACCGACTCCATTCACGTGGGAAAATTGATAGCTTCGCCTCCTGGTTATACAAGGGCGGGTCCTCCTCACTGCATATTGGGTCTCCACCCTGGGAACGTACTTCCAGACATCCCAGTGGGAGAAAATCCCGCGTTGGCTCAGACTTTTGAAAATCAGTTCTTCAAGGCTTATGGTAATTATCTTGCTACTGATTTCAGGACCCCTTGGTGGATTCACCCCCCTAAGGCCTGGTGGAGAGACCTGACCTTATATATCTTGGCCCATTTTGAGGAGGATCTGGAGAGACTGGGGCTCTACGAGGCCATCAGGGTGACCTATTACGGCATCCAGATGAGCGTAGCGAACTTCTACGCCATCTTTGAGTTATACTATCCAGCTACAGGGACTTTCTTCACTCCTGTAGGCGAATTGGGCATGGCTTTGCATGAGATGTGGGAAGTCTCTGCTCTGCCCTTGGGATCTCTCCCATGTGAAGAATATTTTCCGTGCGAGGCGGATTGGCACTTCTGGAGAAACAGGAGCCTGCCTTGTTCGAGACTTACCGGGAGGTGATGTGCCACATTTACATTTGCTCGAGTATGCATGGGAGCCATAAGGGAGCTTCATGCAGTTCGAAGAGCTGGGGGAATTATTTGTTCCCCAACCTGAAAGATGCTCCTGAAGTAGCTCACTGCGGGGTTGCAGATGAGGACATTTTTCGAAGGATGCAGGAACACTCCCAAGGGGACATGATTTTGGAAGAGGATGATGGACCTTACGAGAAAGTGATATTCTCTGGAGTTTCCATCATCAGGCTCGTTGACCGATGTCTCGGAAGGAACTTTTGGCTGGGTTTTTATCGGCTTGGCTGAAGAGATACGTGGTGCCATCTCCCTCTAGCGGCGTCATCCTTCTGACTGTCTTATTGCCGGCCGTTCGTTTAGTCCACGGTCGTTCCCTTGGACTTCTCCCAGCAATGGTGTGTTGTATTCTGCGGGGCCTTCGTGCATTGATGGAGGCTTTCTGTAGGCCACCAACGACGAAGAGGGGCAAAGGCACTATCCTGCCCCACGATGGACCAAACCCTAGGATTGGTTTGTCATACACCTGTCTGATGGGATGGTTCGCCCTTCACTACTCTTCCATTATCCAAGTCAGAGAGGAGCCTCCAGAAGGTGTCCGAATGGCGCTTCTCCGTCGATTTGAGGGATGTTCATGGTTGTTGACTTATGTGGCCGCGGTTCGCAAACTGCTGCGCCGGTATGATATTTACAGCATTTTTCGCTGCTTTCCCTACATTCGAGGTGCAGGCTACGGCGAAGAATTCAAGGATGTAGGAGATGGAGAGGCAGACGTTGCTGAGCTGGGGAGTCTTCGAATGGCTGGTTAGCATCCGGCCATCCCATCTGGTGTACAGGAGCGGGAATACCTGCTACTTGGAACCCTATGTCCTGAGTCGGTTTGCTCGTCAGTTCGGGTATGACCAACTATACGTAGGTAACTCGAACACCAGTCTGACCTTTATGGGGAGCCTCATTGATGGTGCTCGTGCCTGGAGGTTCTACATCACTGGTTGTACTGAGGTGCGGCTGTGCATGCCGCTGAGGACTTCAAATCTTCAGACAACTTTGGGGTTCTGCCAGTGGTACAGAAATTTGAACTCCACACAAATCGGGTTTTCTATTAACTCATTTGGCGTGAAATTGATCTCTCAGTGGCTAAAGCAAAAGGTTACTGAGAGAGGTGAGGGCAGGAGGGTTCGTGTGCCAGGCCTCGGGAAATTCGTCGCCACTGTTGATAGTGAGGCTCGGACGTAGAGAGCCCCGCTTTGACGGAGATGCAGGCGCTGAGGTTTCACCTGATGCTCCTGGTGGGGTGGGCACGGCCCCCATGGAACATGAAGAGGTAGAAGAGTGGAGGAAGAAGATCCAGACGTCCACTTCAAACGAAAGTGGCAAGGCAGATCTCGCAGGAAGAGGGTAGTGAAGAAGCCTCATCGCTACACTCCCGCCATTATTGCAGAGGGTGAATCAGCCGCGGTGCCTCATCCTGCTCCATTAGTCATTAAGCTGTCGGCTCCGAGGCAGACATTGGTAAAGCTGTCATGACTTGAGTAAGATCAGCTCTGTTCTTGCAACATATACTTATATATTTCATACAGCTCATTGTTTATTCTATGATTCAGGAATTGAGACGGCAAGAGACCCGGAGCCGAGGCTGTAGGAGAACAGGGAGATTACTATGATCCCCTGTTCACTTATAAGGAAGGTGACGAGGCTAGTTACTTCGTCGTCTCAGAAGACTCTGGAGGTGATGCGGCTAACGTGGGTCCTTTTGGTGCTCGGACCTTAAAAGGAAGTCCCATGGTCTTCAGCACTTTAGGGTGGACCACAGAGGGCTCGGCGAGTGAAGGTGAGTCGGCCGTCCGTGTTGACTCTGCCAAAGATTTTCTCATGGAGCCTGAGGGGACTGATGCCGCCGTCGAGTAAGTTCAGAGAGAAACTGCGGCCAAGGCGATTGAGGTGATATCATCTTTTGGTGACACTTTTGAAAGTACGCCTAGAGGGGGTGAATAGGTGTACCGCTAATCTAATGAACTAAATGCGGAAATTAAAACTTATTTGTAACTACACTTGATGCAACCAACGAGTGTAGCTGAATTCCTGGTGAAGGGCTCTGAACTAACTCCTCTTGATTCCTCTGAATAAGAGTTGAGGCGCTATATGAAGCTCTCGTGGTTAAGAACAAGTGAGGCACACACAAACAAGCCAAGCATATAATATGAATGAGCAATATAAAATGATGCAAGGCATAATATAAATGAGAGAGAGAGAGAGAGTTAGAGTCAATGGATCAAACGCAAATACACGAATATGTTTCGAGGTTCGAGCTCACAGCTCTACGTCCCCGCCTTCACACAGAAGGATTTTCAATCCACTAACTTGTCCACACAGTACTCCCACACAGGGAACCTCCACTGAGGATTTGGGGCAAATACAATTGGGAGTACACAACTCCTCTCAAACCGAATACAACCTCTCACTAGAGGCAAGGCACAATCCACAACAAACAACTCTACAATTAGAGGGCTAGGCACTTAGCCAATACAAACCAATCACCTCACACTTGAGGGATTCAAACACAAACTCCACCTCTCACTAGAGGGAGCTAACCACAATCTCCACCTCTCACTAGAGGGAGCTAACCACCACTACAAAATCAACCTCTACACAAGAGGGATATCATAAGTAAGGAGGGTTACAACTTGGTGGTCTATCTCAACCACAAACAACTTCTTCCACAAAATAAAGATCCTATAGATAGGATAGCAAGATATGGCTCAAGTGTGGAAAATCAAGATGTTGGAAAATAAATCACAAGGAAAAATACTTAGGAAAACAACTTAATATTTGATAAAAATGAAGAACAAAGTAAATATCCTAAATCTATATTTTTCTTTGATTTTTTTTAACTCTTGAAAACAAATAAAGATGATATTAAAAACCAACAAACTCTTTGAAAACTTGCTTTTGAAAACACTAGAGAGTAGGAAATTTTTGGCTCAAAAATTCTTAACCAAAACCTCTCTCAAATGGGGTATATATAACCCCCAAAACAGATTTGACCGTTGGCTGCTGACTAGGCCAGAATTGGCCTTCCGGTCGACTGGCCAACGGTCAAATTTTTGACCATTGAGCCTTCCGGTCGACCGCCCGGTCGACCGAGCCCTGAACCAGAAAGCAACGGCTCTCTGGCCGGTCGACCGCCCGGTCGACCGGGCAACCCGAGAGTGGGTTGCCTTCAGTCGGTCGACCGCTCGGTCGACCGCTCGACTGACACGGCCAAGTGCACATTCTTGTGCACGTTCGGTCGACCGCTCTGGTCGACCGGCTCCGGGTCCGGTCGACCGGTCGATCGACCGCCAGAACCTGGCAGGCTGAAATCAGGATTGAAAACTTGGGTTTTTAATTTCAAATAAATCCCATAAATTCTCTAAAAATCCACAAAAATAGTTTCAGTATAATACTTTGATGTACAAACATGTGTGAAAAATTTCAACACATATTTCAAACTTTTTGAACCATTTGTGTGACTTACAAATTTTGCCGAAAACCAAAAACTGTATTTTCTAAAACTTGGATTTTGAATTGAAAATTCGTTTTGTCCAAAACTCATCCAAATACAAAAACATGATATAAAAACAACTTTTAAGGCATGTTGTATATGGATATAATCCAATATACATATAAAGATATATATCATAGTTTTTGACTTTAAATTCAAAATTATGTTTTGTTAAAATACCAAAACTCTAAAACTCATGAAATAGACTATCAAATTAAGTTTGTTTAAATAGTTGAAGCGTACATATATATAGAACAAATCTAATGTACATTAAATCATGTAAACTTGTTGATTCTATCTATTCATAAAAATCAAGATCGGTTAAACCAAAAACGAAAACAAAAACATGAAACTTAAACAAGTGTGTGTGTTGTGAACTTGAGCATATCACACTATCTAATCTTTACAAATGGATTTAAAACATAAACTAAACTATGTACCGAGGTCTTCTTGTAGAGCGCCGTCTCCAAGTCGACTCGATCCAAACCGTGATCCATCGAGCTTGACTCCAACGAGTACTAGGTATGAACTTTTGATACTCGGGCTCTTGAATCACCTTGTGAAAGCTTCCAAAACATCTTTGTTGAAGCTAAACACCTACTAATATCTTGGTTAGAGATCTGAAACTAAACATCACAAGATTATTAGTAAACATAACTACATGAGTTAATCATCATCAAAACTAGAGTGGAAGGCCTCTGGGCCAACAATCTCCCCCTTTTTGATGATGACAAAACTCATGGAGTTATATATGCATGGATTAAAGTTAAGCTTCAAGGAAGCTCCCCCATAACTCATGCATAGCAATAAACAATAAATATATGTAATGAATACTAAACATGATTATGCATCAACATGCATGAATCAAACATATGTTTCAAAAACCTTCTTCCCCTTTAGTTAAAACTCTCAACATCATTTCTCATAAACTTAATATATGCAAAAAAACAAAAACACACATATGCATATATAAACTCAAAATCTTTCTCCCCCTTTTTGTCAATCATCAACAAAGGGGTCAAAAAAAATAATATTTTTCCCCTTTTTGTCTTAAACAATAAAAAAATATCAATAAGGGGTGAAATTAAAACAAAACTTTCTTGATAACAATTGAAAGAGAAAAGAAATATCAATTTAGTGCATCAGGATATCAATGAAATATAACAAATATTTTTAAAATAAATTTAAATACCAATTGATACCAATTGTAAGTAAATACCAATTAAATACCAATTGTAAGTAAATAAATCATTTTGAGCAATTCAACAAACAATTCTGATATCAATAAAACATACCAATTGAAAGTAAAACTTATAGGTAATCTTGATACCAATTTGAAAAGATTAGTACCAATTGAAAGTAATTTTTCATTAAAAGCATATGATACCAAAAATAATCAATATCCTTTTTTTAATCATTTTTAACAAAAAGTGTGGGAGTAGAATGCCAAATCAATTGAAAAGTGAAATACCAATTGAAAGTAGAAATATGAATTTTCTCCCCCTTTATGAAATATCAAACAAAATGATGCATAAGCTTGTATATGATACCAATTGAAACATAGTCAATTGAAATATAATAGTCATTAAAGAAATCAAACTTAGCATAACTAAAATTTGTGCTCAAAGATATAGAGATATAGTAAGCACAAATAAAGCATATATATGTATGAAAAATTAAATACTAATCGAAATTGATACTATTTGAAGTGTAAGCATACATATATAAAAACATATATGAGTATACAAAAGAAATGTCAATAATGATACCAATTGAAAAAAAAAAAAATCTAATGATACCAATTGAAAACAAAATAAGATCAAGTGTATAACTCATATTACCTTTCCACCCATTTCATGCACATGTTTAAAAGGATTTTCAACAAAAAGCATACAAGGCATGGTCGCCCAACCAACCGCCCGTTAGAAGGAAGGGGTTTTCAAAAATAGGTTTGAAAATAGAATATGTTTGCAAACTCTTCCAAAATGAAGAATACGAACTAGTTATATGAAAAATTTGTAAAGTAGTACGAAATCCTTCAAGCAAGGAATAAAATAAAAATATATTCCATGAAACATGAAAATCACTCAACAATTGACACTCAAAAGATATAAAGCTCATATATGACTCATGAAAACAAAATCATGAGAAAACCTCAAATAATGTGAGTGTACAAGTTTTGTGTGAAAGACATAATCATGGAAATAGTCAATTTAGCTCAATTATGAAATTCCTTAAAACATGAAAATCATCAAAACGATTTAATCTTCAAGGCATATGTATGTCTTGTACAAACTAAAGTATACATACATATCCAAACATAGCGAGTCCACAAAAGTATATGCATGAAGGCAAGTGGCTCAAGGGATGTATATGTATAGACAATAGTTTAGAAAAAATAGACATATACATGAAGTTAAACATATAAACATGAAAACATGTATAAAATGGGAATACAAGTCAAAATGTATGGATCATCAAAACTAGACTATACTAGTACATCTAATGAGTACAAATGAGCGTTCAAACACAAACATGTAATAATCTATTTATGGCTCATTAGTTGTACAAGTATATATCCAAGTTTTAATGAAAACTAACATTCAAACATGTAATCAAAACATGAAGCATCAAAACAAAAACTCATATGATCATTATGTACATGCACATGCATAGATCTAGGTCATACACATTAGTTAAAACAAATATGAGAACACAAAGATATAAATCCATATTAAACATGGGTGTCTCAAATAACTAAACATGTATATCACTATATAAATATCACGGCATATAACATATTAATCATGAAACATCAAAACATGCTAAAAATAATGATATGAAAAGCATGTAAATATAAATAAGGAGTAAGAGATCGTTACCAAACCAATAGGGCATATCTCTATATCTCCAAACAAGGTGGTCCTCCCACCAAACTCTCCTTGAAAGTGATGCATCTAAATAGTCCTCATAAAGCTTGGAACGCATCCACCTCAAGGCACCATTACTCTCACGTCATGCGAGAGCCCACACCTACATCAAATACAATAGGGGGGGTCTTTGGTACCCATATTCTTTTGGGTCCATGGGGTTAGTTCCTTTCCTAACCCAAACAAATTTAGTTGCTAGATTTACATCATGTATACGATCATAGCAAAACTTAGCAAGGTGGCCCTTACGTCCATAATGTGTACAAGTGTACACATGAGCATACATAGTGTTGTGTACATGAACGTGCGAAGCATGCGTATGCCGTGGTTGGTGTGCATGCATAGAAGGAATGTGTTTCTTGCGAAACATGAATTCCAAACGTGTATGGTTCATGGCACAATGGCTCAAAGTGGAGCCCAAACAATCCATATTCTTCTTTAACAAATTTATATCATTTTCAATTATAGAAGAAGAGGGGGCACGCAATAGGTAAGCTAGGTGAAGCTACACTAGCATGGCAAACATGTGAATCAATATAAATTTTTAAAGATTCATTTTTCTTTAAACAAACTTCTAAATCCTTTGAAATTGAAGCAATTTTTATTTTCAAAGAATCATTCTCTTTTACAACAAAATCAAGTTTTGAAGTTATAGCTTTATTTTTCTTTAAAACTTCATTACAATCATTTTTAGATTTCAAAACTTCATTTTCCTTTAGGGCAAGGTCTAGTTGAGATTTAAGTGAGTCACGTTCACTAGAAATCTCTTCCTTCTCTTGCAAAACCAAATCAAGTCTAGAAGACAAATTTTCATTTTCTTTATTTAAAGCAAAAGTCTTCTTTTTTAAAAGATTATACTTTTCTAACAATTTTTCACACACAATAGAAAGTTCTTCATTCAAAGCATTTGGATCAACATAGTCATTACATGAAGAACTAGCATCATCACTATCTAATGAGATTCCGAATATACCTCAAGGGAGTCATTCCCTTGGACCATGTAGCATGCATCGTCGGATTCTCCACTAGATTCCTTCTCCGTTTGGATTGGCAATTGAAGCTTGGAGGAGGTCAACGTGTTCCACACTGCAAAGGCGGAATCACAGTTAGAAACTAAGCACAAATATTCTTTGTTAAGCGTGCTTCTAAGTGCCTCAAGGGCTTGTGCTTTGGCCTCTATATGCTTGCTATTACCAAGATAGGATTTCTTGGTAGCGGCAAAGAAAACATGCAAGCCTAGAGTTTTCAAGTACATGGACATCCTAAATTTTCACATGTCAATATTGGAGACATCAAACATGGGAGGTGACAAGCAATCCATGAGTGTGTGCAAACAATATACGTGTGCAAATGCAAATGATAGATTAGCTAACCAAGATCACACTCTAGGTGGTTAAACCAATATCAGGAGCGTAGGCTCTGATACCAATGAAAGTACGCCTAGAGGGGGTGAATAGGTGTACCGCTAATCTAATGAACTAAATGTGAAAATTAAAACTTATTGTAACTACACTTGATGCAACCAACGAGTGTAGCCGAATTCCCGGTGAAGGGCTCTGAACTAACTCCTCTTGATTCCTCTGAATAAGAGTTGAGACGCTATATGAAGCTCTCGTGGTTAAGCACAAGTGAGGCACGCACAAACAAGCCAAGCATATAATATGAATAAGCAATATGAAATGATGCAAGGCACAATATAAATGAGAGAGAGAGAGTTAGAGTCAATGGATCAAACGCAAACACACGAATATGTTTCGATCGAGCTCACAGCTCTACGTCCCGCCTTCACACAGAAGGATTTTCAATCCAAACTTGTCCACACAGGACTCCCACACAGGTAACATCCACAGAGGATTTGGGGCAAATACAATCGAGAGTACACAACTCCTCTCTCAACCGAATACAACCTCTCACTAGAGGCAAGGCACAATTCACAACAAACACCTCTACACTTAGAGGGTTAGGCACTTAGCCAATACAAATCAATCACCTCACACTTGAGGGATTCAAACACAAACTCCACCTCTCATAGAGGGAGATAACCACAATCTCCACCTCTCACTAGAGGGAGCTAACCACCACTCCAAAATCAACCTCTACACAAGAGGGATATCACAAGTAAGGAGGGTTACAACTTGGTGGTCTATCTCAACCACAAACAACTTCTTCCACAAAATAAAGATCCTATAGATAGGATAGCAAGATATGGCTCAAGTGTGGAAAATCAAGATGTTGGAAAACAAGGAAAAATACTTAGAAAGACAACTTAGTATTTGATAGAAATAAAGAACAAAGTAAATATCCAAAATCTATATTTTTCTTTGATTTTTCTAACTATTGAAAACAAATAAAGATGATCTTTAAAAAACAACAAACTCTTTGAAATTTTGCTTTTGAAAACACTAAAGAGTAGGAAATTTTTAGCTCAAAAATTCTTAACCAAAACCTCTCTCAAATGGGGTATATATAACCCCCAAAACAGATTTGCCCGTTGGCTGCTGACTAGGTCAGAATTGGCCTTCCGGTCGACCGGCCGGTCGACTGGCCAACGGTCAAAATTTTGACCATTAAGCCTTCTGGTCGACCGCTGATTGAAGCTTTACCTGCACACAAAATACAAAACTTTAGAACTTCAACATGGAGATGTGCAAGTGCTCAATTCTTACCGCTATAGTAAGTGGCTATGCGGGTCGTGATCCACAAGGAGGGTTAGCGATAGAAGCGTTCAAGGTTTTTTTATTAAAATCCTTATGAAGAAAAACAAAGGTTCTTTGTTTTAAGAAATGAAAAATGAAAAAGAGTTAGGTTAAAGTTAGAAAGAAAGCGATAGATGAAGAAGGTGGAGAAAATCAAAAAATGACTGTACAAATGAATTGGAAAAAAGAGTGAAAACGATTTGGAAGATGTGGTGTTGGTGATCTAAACTAAAAGTTACAAGAAAGAAAGAAGATTAAAGAATTACTCACCTAGTTTGGTTGATGACTTACCTGGAACCCTTGCATGTTCTACCTTGCTTCGGAGGCGTTCAACGCATAAGTCATAGGATCGAGCTCAGTCCCCGTTCACATTATATCATCAATCCGAGCAAGAATGAAGTGATACGGATCTGAGGAGGAGAACATCTTCATGAAGTATCGTTGGCACTCACAAAAACTTTGTTATACTTATGCGTCGGGATTCACTTGCATTCTCATCAAAACCAAAAGAGGTAAAGTAGAAAGAGGAAGAAGAAAACAAAAGTAAAGGGACGAACATAAAAAAAAAGTATTTACCTTTATTGCTTGCAGAAACGATGGAAGAAAGGAGGAGGGTACATCAGTGTCACTCTCAACATAAGCCTCTCTCTCTTACTTACATGAATCTCAATCTAACCTAAGCTTACATACAAATTAAATTTACATAAAAAGAAAAGAAAAACCTAAACTACAAAGAATGAAAACTGGACTAATCCTATCTCTGCATGGTCGTCACATTTTCAGTGCAAATAATGCCTTTTTATAGGTAAAAACCCAACCTACAGGATCCCGGGAAGATTGGGGGAGCAAACGCTCCCCCTAATTCTCTAACCAAGCCGCGGAAACGCGGCTTTGGCCGCGTTTCCGCGGCCAGGGTGTGGCCAGGTGGCCACACCCTGTTGGTGGGTCTCCCCAGGTTCGAGTTCTGGTTTTATCTTCAGTTGTATTTCTCGTTGATGTCCGGGATTTTGACGAAATGGACTTTGATCTTTGCTTCAATCGATCGATTCTGGGAGGATTCTTTTCAACCAGTTTTCAACCTCTCTCATTTTGCCCTGATTCACTGAGTTCGAATTAATTCTGATTTAATTCTGAATTTGGTGGGCTTTGGGCTCATTTCTCTTCACTCTCCTTAAGGAATGGGCCTGCAAATAAATTAACATTTAATTAGGACAATGAAGATTTTATTCTATAATAAGTATGGAAATATGATACTAAATGTGTAACATTAGCGACCAATCATACCCCATACCTATCTTTTGCTCGTCCTCGAGCAAAACAACTAAACTATACTAAGCATTATTAGACCACTTTCGCAGGTCACGCGATTGCACTGAGCATATGCAATAAGCCGTTAAACCTCTAGGTTCCCCTAGAGGACGAGTTTTGTCTCGTGAGGGTTTTCAGTGGATTACACCCACAAAATCATAAAGAAAGAGAAACAAAGAGTTAGTATTTTCGAAAAGCATTTTGAAAGAGAAACATATTTGAAATATAATTGTAAGATTTAAGCAATCTATAAGTTATAGGAAAACTGAATTTTTCATTCCTAAACTTAGTCCTATTCAAAAATTTGTTAGCAATCAAAGTAAGGAGTCCAATTGTACTTCTCATCTAGTCTATTATTTACCCTAAGTCATATGCACCTTGTGATCGTGAAAATTTTGACGAAGGGTTCATTAACTCTAACTCTTATGCCTTATTATTTATATAAATATATATATATATATATTTTGGTGGTATTATTCCTTAGTTCTATTAGGCTTTCTAATCTGCCCATGTAACGAGCCTTTAATCGATGACTCCCAAACCAAACGGTCTTAGGGCACCGGGTGAGAAAAACACCCCAAGGACTTAAGGACTCGAGCAAACAAGGCCACAAAACTAAGGATTTTATTATATGGACCCCTTTTAGGCGTGAATACTTATGCTTTATTAGGCACAAATACCCAGCTTAATCAGATGATTTTATATTATTTTTTTCTTAAACTTATCTAATCATCTTTCACATAAATACTAAGGCTTGCTTAGGCCAAAGTACCTAGCTAATCAATAATTAGATTCGTTCATATTTTTCTTTTTTTTCTTTTTTTTCTTTTTTTTATAAGGCATAAGAATCTTTGTTTTTGAACCCTAAGTGTGTAAGTGTATGAAGTGTGCATATTCATCAAGGTAAAGATCAAGACTAAATTACTTTGACAAATTTTCTTCCTAACCCTAAAAATCAAACAAATAATCTTATTTTGACCAAGTATAAGAAATCCTAATTTTGATTTTCCTATTCCTTAAAATTGACTTAATTTCTTACAAAAAATATGTCAAAATATTGTTTCTTTTCAAAAAATTTTTAAAAGTAAAGAAATTTTTTTAATAAAAAAAAAAAACCTAAGTTATGTTAGACACTCCCCCACACCTATCTCATGCATTGTCCTTAATGTATGAATTAATGCATAGATGCATGAAAAAGAAGAAAGGGAAGGAAAATGTTACCTTAAGGTGGTGGTTCCGGTGGTGGTCTGATTGGTCCACGAAATGCGGCCCAATCAACTTTTCGTGAAGTTCGGAGGAACCCACCAGAAATTTCTCTAATATAACCCATTAAAATGATGTTTCCATGAAGGATTTTTATTAAAATTTAACCCCATCTAATTTCCAAATTTCATAATTAATTTCGGAGTCCAATTTGTCAACCGCCTTGTCCCAAAATGGAGTGTCAAAAGATAGAATGATTGACTTGGACTCAGGAAGTACAGGAACTAATACCGACTCAGGAAGGTGGCTTAAGTCAAGTAAAGGTTCAGGAGTCGAGATTGGTTCCAGAAGCGGGTCCAAGTCAAGAAGTTGAAACTCAAGTCCATATTTATTTTCCAACAATGGAACGTGACTTAATATTGGTGATTCAAGTTCAAGAATGATAGGTGTGGGAATCAAAACTGACTCTAAAATATTACTCAAGTCCAGTAACAAAACACGAGTCAATATTGATTCGGGAATTTGAACTGGATCACAGATTTGAGAATCTAGGTCACATTTCTCATTGAGTTCAATGTCATAAAATGAGAACTTGCCAATTTGTCAATAGGACTTTTAAAAGTGTAAAATTGGTCAAGTTCAATATGATCATCAAAGATGGGTGATTCAATTTCATGATGAATTGGCACAGGATCTAATGTTGACTCGGGAAAGAGATTGAAATTAGGTGAAGACACCGGAGTCATTATTAAATCAGGAAGTAGAATTGAATCACTAAGTTGAGGTTCATGATCATATTCATTTTCAAGTTCAATTTTAGGAAAGGGATAACTTGCCAAACTGTCAATGTCACTTTCAAAATTTGTAGTTGGGCAAGTTCAAATGATTGTTCTGAAATGGAACCTTATTTTCCAAGACAACATGACTCTTCGGCTCTAACAAAATGGTTAGCGACATCAGAACTGGTCAAACGGTGAGAACGTAGAGTTTGGACCATCATATCTATGTCACGATTACGAGCGTTTTGAGCTTGGGTCATGACTTCAAGCATCTCTTCATAATTGATAGGTTCATTGTTTTGATGAAAAGATGAAGTGTTGTCTTGGAATTGGTAGTGAAATTGTGAGTCCATCAGATTTTGTGATTTTTGTTTGGACTCACGCATACTCAGTTCCAAAATTGATGGTTTTCTATTTTGGACTGGTGGAACTGAGTATGAATCTTGAAAATATTATGGACTAGGTGGATAAGGAGGACAAGTTGGTTGAAAATTAGACTCGGGGGAGGTAAATCCCCACTGACTCTGTGAAGAGTTGAAATTATTATGGAAATTTTGGTCATAAAATTGGGGGCATGGATTATATTGATTCGGATAAGACCAATCCGGCACACTATGTTGGTCAAAGTTATGATATGCCAGGTTGGTAATATCCGAAAAAGAGGTCAGTGTGTAATATGGATTACTATTAAAATTGAAAAATTGTTATTATAAGCCATATCACATAATAGAATACAAACAAAGAAAAACAAACAAACAAATAAGCAAACAAATAAAAAGAAAAAATTCTAAACTAAGTTAGAGTATACCTATGACCTAGACGACTCCTAACTGGCTAGACTGTCCACGGGAGGTATAATGCAGACTTTGAGCACAAGCTAATCAGCCAGGTCAGGGCAAGATTGGTTGGAGGTTTTCCGTCAAAAGATGTTCCTTAATTAAATAACCACCAATCTTTGGGCTTTCGGCCCTTAATCCCTTTCCTAGATACTGATTTGGTAGGAGTCAAATTCTAACACCTTTTACCCTTAGGATAATCTCCTAATTGAGTACGAGATGTCCCTAGGGCCAATGTCTACTCATTTTTAGTTAGGCTCGGGTTAGTGAGTGCTTGGAATCTGATTTTGGCCAAAGAAAGGTGATTAAATCCCCACCTTATCTTGTTATGGGGTGGTGCCCTTAAGATCAGTTTGTGCAAGTGTACAAGATATGTAAACAAGATTCACTCAAAGCGATGTAAATCAACAAGAGATGAGTCCTATTCTAAATGCAATGCGAACGTACCTTGCTCCAGCACTCTTCAACAGTAAAGTAAATGAATTGAAAAGACACGTGCCTAAAATGTAAATGTCTAATCAATTTTTTAACTTTTTCAACAAACGTTTTACTGTTGATTTATTAGCAGGCTTTTGGTGATGGCATATAAGAAATAAAGTTGCAAAAAACAAGAATTTTGCAAAGCAAGCAGCCCTGCAAAAAAAAATCAGTCAGTAGTGAACTCTTCCTTGCTACGGAAACGCGGCTAAAGCCGAGTAAACACGGCAATTCAGAGGGTACTTGTCTCTGTTTTCTGGAACAGAGGCCCAAGACCACTTATATGTCACTGCAATCTTTCTTTCCTGCTTTTCTTGCCCTATAACTTGCAACAGAGAAGAAAAATTCATTTTAGTTCTAAAAATTCAATAAAAACGTTATCCTCCCCGGCAACGGCGCCAAATTTGATTGAAGCTTTACTGCACACAAAATGTTGGCCCAAAGGCCTTCCACTCTAGTTTTGATGATGATTAACTCATGTAGTTATGTGTACTAATAATCTTGCAATGTTTAAGTTTCAGATATTTAACAAGATATTAGTTGGTGAAAGCTTCCACACATCTTTCACATGTTGATTCAAGAGCCCGAGCGTCAAAGATCATATATAGCACTTGCTCGGTGGATCAAAGAGTTTTGGATCGAGTCGGCTTGGAGATTGCGCTCTACAAGAAGACTTCGGTACCATAGTTTAGTTTTGTGTTTAGATCCTAATTGTAAAGATTAGATTAGTATGATATGCTCAAGTTCACAACACACACGATTTATGTTTTGACATTGGTTTTCGGTTTTAGGTTTAACCGATCTTGGTTTTCATGAATAGATTTTATATCAAAACAAGTTTACATGGTTTAGTGTATATATGATTTGTTCTATATACATGCATGCTTCTATTGCTTAAACAAACTTAGTTTGATAGTCTACTTCATGAGTTTTATGTTTTGGTTTTTATGACAAAACATATTTTTAGAATTAATGACAAAAACTATGATATATATTTGTTTCATGTGTATTGGATTTCTATCCATATGAATCATGCCTAAATGTTGTTTAATATCATGTTTTTGTACTTGGAAGAGTTTTGGACAAAACGTATTTTCTATTCAAAATCCAAGTTTTAGAAAATACAGTTTTTGGTTTTTGGTAAAAATGAAAAGACACAAAAATAGTTCATATTGATTGATATTTGAGCTAAACTTTTTACCACATGTTTATATATCAATGCAAAATGATAAAACTATTTTTGGTGATTTTTAGAAAAGATAAAAGAATTTTTAAACATATTTCTAATTGAATTTTCTGTTCCAGGCTTCAACCAAGTCGACTAGTAACCTGACTAGTCGACTAGGGCTGAGGTCGGTCGACCGGGACGGTCGACCGACGTGCACAGATCTGTGCACGTTTGGAGACACTGGGACGGTCGACCGGACCGGTCGACCGGACTGAGAGCAGTCTGCTCTCTGTTTGTTTCGGTCGACGGGGCGGTCGACCGGTAGCTGACAACGGTCAAAAATTGACCGTTGGGCGGTCGACCGGCAGGGTATTTCTGGCAGTTCTGCTGCCAACGGCTATTTTCTGGATTAGCCTATAAATACCCTATTTGCAAGAGTTTTTCTCCAAGAATTTTTGTGCGAATTTTTACATACTCTCTGGTGTTTTTACAGCATTAAAAAGAAGTTTTTGAGCTTGATTTGAAAAATCTTTTTGGTGTTTTCATTAGGGTTTGAAAAATCAAAGAAAAGGGTTTGGGAAAAGTTTTTGAATTGAACTTCTCTATCTTGGTTTCATTTATTTCTCAAAGATTTTCTTTGAGTTGCTGGTTTCAAATCCCTTAGTTTTCTCCACACTTGAGCTAAAATCTACTATCTTCTCTATAGGATTTTGTGTGGAAAAAAGAGATTGTTTTGTGGTTGTTATTTGAAACCACTAAGTTGTAAACCCTATCTTTAGCTTGGCTTTGTGCCTTTCCCTCTTTGTGTTGAGGAAGTTTGGCTATTGGGTTGTATCCCTCAAGGTTGTGAGGTGATCCTTGTATTGGTTTTGAGTTTGGAAATCCCTCAAGTTGTGAGGAGATTGTTGGCTTGGAGTTGTGCCTCAAGGAGGAGGTTGTGATTGTAAAGAGAGGAGTTGGGTACTCCTTGTGAGAGTTCTTGGTGAACTAGCTAGTGGATTAGAAATCCTTCATGTGTCGAAGGCGGGGATGTAGAGCTGGGTGCTCGAACCTCGATAACATATCTCTGTGTTTGCGTTTGATCCATTGACTCTCTCTATCTCTCTCTTTACTTTGTGTATTGTGCAAATTGCTCTATCTTATACTTGCTTGTGTGTGCATCATTGTTGTAATTGCAATTAGTTTTTAAATTCCGCATTAAGTTCACTAGATTAGCATCGTCACCTATTCACCCCCCCTCTAGGTGACTTTTCAATTGGTATCAGAGCTAGCGCTCCTGATATTTAGGTTTAACCACCTAGGAGTGAGATCTTGGTTTGCTAATCTTCATTTGCATATTTCATTTGCACACATATTGTTGCACTTATGGCTAGCCCTCCTATGTTTGACCATTTTAGACTTGATACATGGAAGGTTAATATGAGTAAACATTTAAAAGACCTAGGACATCTTGTTTATCAAGCCATTACCATAGAATCCCTCCCAAATAGTAGCAAGCATAAGAAGGCCAATGCATTAGCACTTAGGGAACTTAGAGAATCTCTTAATGAATCTCTTTTACCCGTTTTTGATCATTATGATTCGGCTTTTGCAGTTTGGAGCATCTTGACTTCTCCCGAGCTTCCAAGGATTATCAACAAGATGAGGAGATCTAAGAGAGAAAAGTCCAAAGAGAAATGCCTCATGGTCCAAGGGAAGAACTCCCTTGAGGTACAATCGGATTCTCAAATAGATGATAACTCTAGTTCCTATTGTCATGGATGTTTTGAAGTTCAAACTTTAAATATGGAACTTGTTCAAAAGCTTGAAAATTTGTTAGAAAAACATGATTTGTTGAAAGATGATAATCTTGTTTTGAAAAATGAATTAAAGGATTTATGCTCTAATTTTGAATTGATGTTGCAAGTGAAGGATGAGATTGCAAGTGAATGTGACTCATTTAAATCTCAACTCGAACTTGCTTTAAAGGAAAATGAATTTTTGAAAAACAAAAATGATTGTGATGATGTTGTAAAGCACAATGAGATTTTATCTTCAAAATTAGATCTTGTTTTTAAAGAAAATGTTACCTTGAAAAATGAAATTGATTTCATAACAAAAGAATTGGATTTGGTTTTGAATAAAGATAAATCTTTGCAAAATGATATTGATATTCATGTTTGTCATGCTAGTGTAGCTTCTACTTCTTGCACACCTATAGCATGCTCCACTTTGTCTTCTAGCATAGAAAATGATATAAATGTTTTGAAGAAAAGTGTTGATTGTTTGGGCTCCACTTGAGCCATTGTGCCATGAACCTCACTCGTTTGGAATCCTTGGTTCGCAAGAAATAAGTTCCAACTATGCATGCACACCCAACACGACATACACATGCCCATCACGGACACAATCATAACATGTATGCTCATGTGTACACTTGTACACATTGTGGCCGAAAAGGCCATCTTGCTAGATTTTGTTATGATCGTATTTATAATGAAAATTTACCAACTAATTATGTTTGGGTGAGAAAAGATATTAACCCCCGTGGACCCACAAGAAAATGGGTACCAAAAATCTCCGCTTTAACTTTTGATGTAGGTGGGAGCTCTCGCATCACTTGAGGGCATTGGTGCCTTGAGGTGGATGCATTCTAAGCTAAAAGAGAACCATTTGGATGCTTCACTCTCAAGGAGAATTGGTGGGAGGACCACCGGGTTTTGGAGACATGGAAAGTTGCATCTTCGGTTTTGATAACAATCCCTTACTCCATTTAGTGTTTACATGCTTTCTAGGTTCATCTTTTATAACAGGTTGTGTTTGTTGTTCATTATGCATTGTGCCATGTTCATTAGATTAAGGTTGTACATGTTTAGCTACTTGAGCACCCTTGCTTCATGTGGATCTATATTTAGTGTCTCACCTTGTTTAAACTAACATGTATGCTCTAGATCTAGTGCACATGCATATGCATAATGATCATTTGATGTTCATGATTGTATGACTTTCATTTTAATGATTCATGTTTTGAATAGTGTGTTTATTGCTATGCATGTATTGCAATTTGATATCTCCATTGTTTAGATGAATCCATAATTGTGTTTTCACAATTGTTTTGATATTATGATTCTTATAGCATGTGGATTTACATAATGATCATTTTTAGAATATTGTTGATTTATTACTCGTTTTATGCTTAATGATTTGGATATATACTTAGATGTTAGTTTTCATTAAAACTAGGATTTATACTTGTACATAGAATGGGCCACAAATAAACCTTTATATATGTTTGTGCTTGGATGCCTATTTGTACCCATTAGATGTTCTAGTATAGTCTAGTTTTGATGATTCATGCATTCAAACATGTATTCCTATTTTTGATGTGTTTTCCTATGATTAAGTGTTTTCACTTCATGTATATGTCTATTTTGCCAAATCTTAAGATATACATGTATGCCCTTGAGTCATTTACTTTTGCAAATCTATATTTGGACTCAATTGTGTTTAGGGATATGTATGTATACTTATTATGTTGACAATTCATACATATACCTTGAAATGAAATTCGTTTTGGTGAAGATTTAGTTTTTCTTGATTTTGTGTTTAATTGTTTAACTTCATGTATATGTCTATCTTGTCCAAACTATTAGATATACATGTTTATCCTTTTTGAGCCACGTGCCTTAATGCATATATTTTGTGGACTCGTTGTGTTTTGGATATGTATGTATACTTTAGTTTGTATTGGACATACATATGCCATGAAGATTAAATGAGTTTTGATGATTTTCGTGTTTTCATGTTTAAGGAATAATTGAGCTTAATGAAAAATTTTCATGATTATGATATTCGCACTTTATATGTACACTCACTTTTATTGCTTGCTCATGTTTTGTTTTCATGAGTCAAAATTGTGCTCAATTAGATTAGAGTGTTGATTTTCATGTGGATTTCTTATTTCATGAAAAACTATTTTGTTGTATTCCTTGCTTGAAGGATTTCGTACTAGTTTAAAAGTTTTCCATTTGACTAGTTCGTATTCTTCAATTTCGTAGTGATTTTCAAACAAAACTACATTTTCAAATCTATTTTTTTTGAAAACCCCTACCATCTAATGGGCAGTTGGATGGGAGATCATGCTCATGTATGCTTAATAGTGTAAATCATTTTAAACTTGATCATGAAATGGGTGGTAGTTGATATGAGTCATACACTTGATCTTATTGTTGTTTCAATTGGTATCATTGAATTCTTTCAATGGTATCAATCTTGACATCCTTTTGTATACTCATATATGTTTTGTTTTATATATGTATGCTTACACTTCATATAATATCAATTTCAATTGGTATCTATCTTACATACATATATAGATGATTTATTTGTGCTTATTATATCCCTATATCTTGAAGCACAAATTTGGTTATGTTAAGCTTGAGTTTTTCTATTGGTATCCATATACAAGCTTTATCATAATTTTAAGATTGCTAAGCTTGAATTTTTAATGAATATCATGTTTCAATTGATTTAATTTTCAATTGGTATCTTATTTCAAGCCTATGCATATTTTCTTTTGGTATTTCATAAAGGGGGAGAAAACTCGTATTTTATATTTCAATTGGTATTTGGTTTACCATTGTTTTTGTTTCCCACTCCCTAACTTTATGATATTAAAGTAATTGGTATCATATGCTAATAATGAAAAATATCTTCTTTTGGTATCAAGATGCTATTTGTTTCCTTAAATTTGGTATCAATTTTTTTTATCTATTGGTATCAAGTTTACATTACATGTTTTCATTTTGATATAAAATGTTATTTGTTTCAATGCCTTATTTTATTTCAAATAGGATTTGGCATTTCTCAAAGTTTGTTATTTTCAATTGATATCATATTGACTTTGGTTTTACCCTTGGAATAATTTATTGCTTCTTTGTTTTGAAGATTTAGGGGGAGAAGTATTTGTTTTCATTATGTTTGTTTTTACCCTTTGTTGATGATTGACAAAAAGGGGGAGAAGAATTTGTAGTTTATATGCATGATTGATTTATGCATATGTTTTAGTTGGTTTTCATTAGTAATAATATGTTGGTTTCAATATTTTGTTTTATTGGTATCAAGAGCATGTTTCATTGTTTATGTTTTATTTTAATTGGTATCCAGAACATGTTTATATGTGTTTAAGAACATTCATTGCACATCTTATATGTTTTATTGTTATGCATGAGTTAAGGGGGAGCTTCTTTGAAGCTTTACTTTAATCCATGCATATATAACTCCATGAGTTTTGTCATCATCAAAAAGGGGGAGATTGTTGGCCCAAAGGCCTTCCACTCTAGTTTTGATGATGATTAACTCATGTAGTTATGTGTACTAATAATCTTGCAATGTTTAAGTTTCAGATATTTAACAAGATATTAGTTGGTGAAAGCTTTCACACATCTTTCACATGTTGATTCAAGAGCCCGAGCGTCAAAGATCATATATAGCACTTGCTCGGTGGATCAAAGAGTTTGGATCGAGTCGGCTTGGAGATTGCGCTCTACAAGAAGACTTCGGTACCATAGTTTAGTTTTGTGTTTAGATCCTAATTGTAAAGATTATATTAGTATGATATGCTCAAGTTCACAACACACACGATTTATGTTTTGACATTGGTTTTCAGTTTTAGGTTTAACCGATCTTGGTTTTCATGAATAGATTTATATCAAAACAAGTTTACATGGTTTAGTGTATATATGATTTGTTCTATATACATGCATGCTTCTATTGCTTAAACAAACTTAGTTTGATAGTCTACTTCATGAGTTTTATGTTTTGGTTTTTATGACAAAACATATTTTATAATTAATGACAAAAACTATGATATATATTTGTTTCATGTGTATTGGATTTCTATCCATATGCATCATGCCTAAATGTTGTTTAATATCATGTTTTTGTACTTGGAGAGTTTTGGACAAAACGTATTTTCTATTCAAAATCCAAGTTTTAGAAAATACAGTTTTTGGTTTTTGGTAAAAATGAAAAGACACAAAAATAGTTCATATTGATTGATATTTGAGCTAAACTTTTACCACATGTTTATATATCAATGCAAAATGATAAAACTATTTTTGGCGATTTTTAGAAAAGATAAAAGAATTTTTAAACATATTTCTAATTGAATTTTCTGTTCCAGGCTTCAACCAAGTCGACTAGTAACCTGACTAGTCGACTAGGGCTGAGGTCGGTCGACCGGGACGGTCGACCGACGTGCACAGATCTGTGCACGTTTGGAGACACTGGGACGGTCGACCGGACCGGTCGACCGGACTGAGAGCAGTCTGCTCTCTGTTTGTTTCGGTCGACCGGGCGGTCGACCGGTAGCTGACAACGGTCAAAAATTGACCGTTGGGCGGTCGACCGGCAGGGTATTTCTGGCAGTTCTGCTGCCAACGGCTATTTTCTGGATTAGCCTATAAATACCCCATTTGCAAGAGTTTTTCTCCAAGAATTTTTGTGCGAATTTTTACATACTCTCTGGTGTTTTTACAGCATTAAAAAGAAGTTTTTGAGCTTGATTTGAACAATCTTTTTGGTGTTTTCATTAGGGTTTGAAAAATCAAAGAAAAGGGTTTTGGGAAAAGCTTTTAAATTGAACTTCTCTATCTTGGTTTCATTTATTTCTCAAAGATTTTCTTTGAGTTGCTGGTTTCAAATCCCTTGGTTTTCTCCACACTTGAGCTAAAATCTACTATCTTCTCTATAGGATTTTGTGTGGGAAAAGAGATTGTTTTGTGGTTGTTGTTTGAAACCACTAAGTTGTAAACCCTATCTTTAGCTTGGTTTTGTGCCTTTCCCTCTTTGTGTTGAGGAAGTTTGGCTATTGGGTTGTATCCCTCAAGGTTGTAAGGTGATCCTTGTATTGGTTTGAGTTTGGAAATCCCTCAAGTTGTGACGAGATTGTTGGCTTGGAGTTGTGCCTCAAGGAGGAGGTTGTGATTGTAAAGAGAGGAGTTGGGTACTCCTTGTGAGAGTTCTTGGTGAACTAGCTAGTAGATTAGAAATCCTTCGTGTGTCGAAGGCGGGGATGTAGAGCTGGGTGCTCGAACCTCGATAACATATCTCTGTGTTTGTGTTTGATCCATTGACTCTCTCTATCTCTCTCTTTACTTTGTGTATTGTGCAAATTGCTCTATCTTATACTTGCTTGTGTGTGCATCATTGTTGTAATTGCAATTAGTTTTTAAATTCCGCATTAAGTTCACTAGATTAGCATCGTCACCTATTCACCGCCCCTCTAGGTAATTTTTCACAAAATACAAAACTTTAGAACTTCAACATGGAGATGTGCAAGTGCTCAATTCTTACCGCTATAGCAAGTGGGCTATGCGGGTCGTGATTCACAAGGAGGGTTAGCGATAGAAGCGTTCAAGGTTTTTTTATTGAAATCCTTATGAAGAAAAACGAAGGTTCTTCTTTGTTTTAATAAATGAAAAATGAAAAAGAGTTAGGTTAAAGTTAGAAAGAAAGAGATAGATGAAGAAGGTGGAGAAAACCAGAAAATGACTATGTACAAATGAATTGGAAAAAAGAGTGAAAACAATTTGGAAGATGTGGTATTGGTGATCTAAACTAAAAGTTACAAGAAAGAAAGAAGATTAAAGAATTACTCACCTAGTTTGGTTGATGACTTACCTGGAACCCTTGCATGTTCTACCTTGCTTCGGAGGCATTCAACGCATAAGTCATAGGATCGAGCTCAGTCCCCGTTCGCATTATATCATCAAGCCGAGTAAGAATGAAGTGATACGGATCTTGAGGAGGAGAACATCTTGATGAAGTATCGTTGGCACTCACAAAAATTTTATTATACTTATGCGTCGGGATTCACTTGCATTCTCATCAAAACCAAAAGAGGTAAAGTAGAAAGAGGAAGAAGAAAACAAAAGAAAACAAAGTAAAGAGACGAACATAAAAAAAAAGTAATTACCTTTATAGCTTGTAGAAACGATGGAAGAAAGGAGGAGGTACATCAGCGTCACTCTCAACATAAGCCTCTCTCTCTTACTTACATGAATCTCAATCTAACCTAAGCTTACATACAAATTAAATTTACATAAAAAGAAAAGAAAAACCTAAACTACAAAGAAAGAAAACTGGACTAATCCTATCTCTGCATGGTCGTCACATTTTCAGTGCAAATAATGCCTTTTTATAGGCAAAAAACCCAACCTAAAGGATCCCGGGAAGATTGGGGGAGCAAACGCTCCCCCTAATTCTCTAACCAAGCCGCAAAAATGCGGCTTTGGCCGCGTTTCCGTGGCCAGGGTGTGGCCAGGCGTCACACCCTGTTGGTGGGTCTCCCCAGGTTCGAGTTCTGGTTTTATCTTCAGTTGTATTTCTCGTTGAAGTCCGGATTTTGACGAAATGGCCTTTGATCTTTACTTCAACCGATCGATTCTGGGAAGATTCTTCTCAACCAGTTTTCAACCTCTCTCATTTTTCCTGATTCACTGAGTTCGAATTAATTCTGATTTAATTCAGAATTGGTGGGCTTTTGGGTTCATTTCTCTTCACTCCTTAAGGAATGGGCCTGCAAATAAATTAACATTTAATTAGGACAATGCAGATTTTATTCTATAATAAGTATGAAAATATGATACTAAATGTGCAACATTAGCGACCAATCAACCGCCCGGTCGACCGGGCCCTGAACCAGAGAGCAACGGCTCTCTGGCCGGTCG
>JAVJIF010019908.1:0-53760 GCA_038442645.1 Agave tequilana | reverse complement strand
TTGTTTCTGAGTGCGTCATGGTGAGGCTGAAAGTTAGGTTGTACCTTGAGATGCTATGAGCCTTGTGTGATGTGTTGGACGATGTAGGAAACATGACCAGTGGCAGCGTAAGTATCGGTATAGGCATCGACTACTGGGCGAGAAATGCTGGATGTGCTTAATATGTGCTGGGCCAAGTGAGGTGGGTAACAATTTAGAAGTGATGGCCTGAACGACATTAGAAAAAGTGGGTTGACCGTTATTTTATGAGACAAGTGCATGATTGAATTTATCTGAGTTGCGACACTTTTGTACAAATGCCTGAGTGAGATTGTCCACTTTTGTGGTAAGGGATTCAAGGGCGGCTGTAATTTGGTTAAATTTAGTGTCTGTTTGCTTTCGATGTTCCTCAGATTTTGGTTTAACAATCTTTTAAGGTAGCAAAAATTCTTCAAGTTGTTTAAGAGTCATGGGGAAAAAGGGAAGACAACATAATGCTGAAATAGACTCAAAGTATAAGAGTAAAAATTAAATGAAAAAGATATAGAAAGGTGCCATAAAAAATATGGGATGGAAAGAAAAGAAATTATGATGGCTAAAATATTTTTTGTGTGGATTTTATGGATTTTTATGGATGAAATATGCAAGAAAATAAACACAAAAATAAACTAAGATTCTTTGCTAATTTATTTAGAGCCAAATGGATAATTCTAAAAGCACAATAATCAATTTAGGAAAACTTATCACCGAACTTTAAGCAATAATGAGTCTCAGGAGACGACTCGACTGGTGGTAGTCGACGACGGTGAGGCTTGATCGAGGTTGTCGTATCTCGACGATGGCAAGCGAGAGAGGTTGTTGTTGGCGGAGATTTGAGATTCCGTCAGTGGTGGATGAGATCAGGTTGATGTTTGTTGCTGTCGATTGTGGCCTGGTCGACGGTTGAGTCCACGAAGAAGAAGACGACGGAGAAGAGGGCGGAGATGGAGGAGATCGGCAGAGTTGGTGGCAATTTGAGTCGGTTGAGGGATGAGATCTCGTCGGCGAGGTCTCTGAGAAGAGATCTTGTCGGCAGTGAGGTCGTTGAAGTGAGATCTTGTTGTTGGCGAGGTCAGAGCGTGGTAGATGCTGTCAGATGAAGAGGGTGATGAAGATGATGGGGCCGTCGTCTGACAGGTTCGCAGATCAGATCTCGAGACCAGATTTGATGGGTTCACAGAGGTGAGAGAGGTTGTCGGGGAAAAAAAAGGAAGAGAAAGGGAAGAAGATGATGAAAAGGAAGAAGATGGGAGAGATGGCGCTATAGATAGGTTTAGGGTTTTGGGTTTGGGTGTTTGAAAGAAAGAAGAGGAGGAAGAAAGAAGATGAACAATGATATTTGGGAATTTTCAGGATTTCAAGGAAATTTGAATGTATATTCTTGTTGGATTTATGTGGCGGATTTTTCTTTTTTTTTTTGGATTGAAGGCAAAGGAAAACGATCTAAGGCTCTAATACCACTTGATGTAGCACTAGAGAGAGACAGAAAAACAAAGGAGAAAAGAGAAGAGAGAATTTAGAAGGGAGAAAAGAGTAATTGAGAAAAGAAGTCTGATAATCTGTATTTTCATAAAACAAGCCCTCTTTCGCAATGAAACAAAGAGGCCTATTTATAGATAGACTTACACACAAACTAGGAAACTAAACAAATCTTGATAATCAAGAAACTCTAATTACTCAAAATTAAATAACATCTAATAATAAATAAATAACTAACACAATATTAATTCCTAATTATTATCTCCATCGTAATACCATGTGGGGATATGTTGAACACCAAACTATTAAACTATATAAAATAGCACTTCAGTATCTTTGATAACTTAATTGTAAAATTCAAACAATATACAATAACCCACACAGAGACATTACAGGATAAGAGGAAATCCTTGTGTTCAAGGATTTAACTGATTTGAAATCTCAAATTAAATAGCAAACACTCTAGTATTGGACAACCTTGACTTCGTCAATTTATCTATATCATAATCTTGAACTCTATAAGGTGGGTAAGGATGTTTGAGTCTGTTGAGGTTTTTCTACTTGAAATATTCTGCAGTAGATTATATCATGTCAATTGTTGCTTCAGAAGGAATTTAAGGAAAAAAAAAAAAATCCTCCTGAATATCTTACGCAGAGGCTCAGATTGATTCTCATTTGAGCTAAATTCTACATCTAAGATTGTACTACTTAGTTATTAGTATAATCTTTCTGTTTAAAACCCCGTCCAGATTTAATCACCATATTTATCCTCACCCTAGTTAAGTTGAGACATGTCTTAGTTGGAGCAAAACTTAGCCTAATTCAATGCAACTAACCTGTCTAATAGAGACTACACCCTAATTAACATGAGTTTTTATGTTATTACATGAATTAATTGTAACATAAAACAATTCTGACATCAATATTACCTAAACTAATTTCAAAACTTTATTTTGTTCTAGTCCACAGTTTATTATCCCCACCTTTAAGTTTTAACAAAATGTGGTAGATAACACCCTTCATCCATATCAAAGATGACTTAGAAACGATTCACTTTCTGGACGAGAGTCATTCATTTACTTTCTGAAATTCAGTAATGGTTCAAATCAGAAGATGTCTATTGACTGCTTAATAGGTTCTGACGTCAATTTGACCCCAAGGGAAACCGTTTATGGAGTCATGGTATTTAACTATATCCAATCATTCCATACACGGTATAGATGACTAAATTCCACGACTTTTTTTTTTGCTAATGGAAACTCATTAGTTCACTGAACCCGGATACTTCCCATCTATAAAGTCACTAAACATCTTATTATTTAAAGTTGATTAGACTATTAGATTGAAGTGAACTCAACATCCATGTACTCAGTTTCGGGTTGAAATTATTCAATTAGATAAATATTTTAACTCCAAGATAGTTATGTAATTCCCCCTTGAAAATCTGATTAAAACTGATCATAAAAATCTGGACCTCAGTAAGAGCCAGCTGTGATTGTAGAGCTTTCATTTTACCTTTCAATATTTGCTAAGCTGCTGGAACTTGGAGTTCCACGCAGAAAAAAATATTAGGATGACAATTCTAATCTGGATAATGGATTCAATATAAATTCTGTTGACATGAAGGCCCATCTCCAACTCGAGCAGTAGTTAGTTGAAAAAATTATTATATATATAAAAAGAGTGAAACACTAAACAGAGCACATTCTTTAGTATTAGTGGAGGGAGACCACAAAGCAGAGGAATCTGATTGTATAGATTATATTGCTCTCTCTCACCGTACAACAGATGCATCCATAGTTCTATTGTGATGTGCATCTTCAGAAATCCCAGAGAAGCTTTCCACCAGCAGAGTTTGAGAACTTGGGGAATGATCAAAATGCCGAGCCATACACATCCAAGATCCTTCCATCAAGTAGGATTAGAAACTGTGGCAAGGAAGGTGGAGTGTGCGACGACTTCATCTGCATCATTTTGTTTTGGTATGGGGCATGGGTAATTGGTTTTCACTTGATTTTTATTCAGTATAGTAATAAAATAGTTTTATATTATGGATAATATGATTAAATAGACATGTTCTAGTTGCATTGTCTCCATGCAAACATAATAGGTGACATTCAGCAAAAAAATGATCCAGTTTAAAAGCTGATATTGGTCCATCTAAAATCCTATATTTATGTAGTCCCTGTACAAATGCTACACCACTTTATATTCTATACACTTTATTTTTATCGGAGGGCAAAAATGAACCTGAGACAACATAACAATTTAGATGGCTCTTGGAGCCATAGTTAGTGATGTTCTTAAAAATAATTTAGGCTTGGTACAGTTATTATTGATGTTACTGTTGAAGGAAGTTATTGATTACTATCTCTGTTAAGCCAATTAAAAATCTTTTGTTGGGTGTAATATCTGTTCCCCTATCTACTTCCGGTAGCTCTTTTGTATTTGTAGTCAATGTCTATTCTGATCTTGAGGTTTCCTAAAGTAATTCGAAACCAATGTTTTAAAAAACCCGTTATGTAACTCGTTATAACCCGTTATAGAACATAACGACACCCGACCGTTATATGACACTAGCAAAAAACGCACTTCCCAGTAACGAGCATTTTTTGGAGCGTTACGAACGTTACGTTATGAAAATAACATAACGTTCGTAACTCACGTTATTTACACGGGGTGCTAAACATAAAATAGCGAAGCGATTTCTCTCAACAAACCAAATCATCATGAAACCCTAAATTGGTGACGATGAGCGAAGCATCGAAGCACCCCAGTGCATCCTCTCTCTGCAGTAGACGATGATGGCGACGACGACAATGACTCTCTTGTGCGGTTCTTCCTCTCTGCAGTTTCTCTTCAATTGTATCTCTCTCATCAGCGACTATTGAAGAGCCCCAGTTCTTCTCTCTTTGATCTCTCTTTAATTGACGAGGAACTCGCCATCGTAACGCTCTAAAAAAAATCAAAAAGCCGCACAACTCTTCAATTAACGAGGAATTCATTGCCGATCTCTTTCTGATCTCTCTTAAATTGACGAGGAAGTGCACGATATCGGAGCACCTCAGTTTCATGCTTGCTAAAAATTGTTGTGAGACTTGTTAAATGTGTTATATATTGTTTGATATTTTATAGATTTTTTAAATTATTTCCTGTTTAAAAATTCGTAAATATAGTATATATATTTATTTTATTAAAAATATTAAATCGTGTAACCTACGTTATGCGTTACGTTATAACTTATTTTAACATAACAAAGGAAAAACGTTATTGTTATGTTATCGTTATTTTAAACATTGTTCGAAACATTCTTTAGCTTCTTCCTTAATTTACAAAGGAGCTAATAACTTGACATTAGTACTGCTGTGCTTTCTTTTGATATGAACTATTATATGGCATAATGACAAACTGCTGAATGTAAATGTCCTATTCAGTCATTACTTGGTACTTGTCAATTTCTTCCTGGGAATTTTTCATTTTAATGGACTTATGAATTAAGTTACAAATATCGCAGACTTCAAACTTTAATTACAGAAAAAGCATGTTTTCGTCATGTCATCGTGTTCATTTGGAAAATGTAATAAGAATTTCAGTGTGAGCGTAAATGTAATATGACGAGAGATAAAAAGTAAAAACTAATGTTGCACCCACCAATACTTGAACTTGTGACACAAGTCTTGTGACCCCCAATAACTTAAATTTATAAGTTACCACTGAGCTAGTGCTCAAAAGTGTCTTTATTCTAGGAAAAATATTCTAAAAAGAAGAGATTATATATTAAAAAAATTACAAATGTATGTACTATTTCATTATTTTATAAAATCTAGTGTGGGCGTTCGCCCACACTGGACTATATGTGGGTCCGCTCTTGCATGCACTACCCAACTTGACGGGTTGTTTGGAAGCACAAAAAGAGACTACATGGTTTGATAGGGGGAGTGCTAGTTTGCGTGGAGTCGTACTTCTTTCAACATTTAAAATTAACAATAATGGGGAATTACACTAGCAATATTGATGGTTTTTTTGTTAAGGATTATTGGATAACGCATATGAACAACTTGCAAATGGAGAATGTGTGCAATAGGATGATATCCACATTATAACCTAGGTTGCACATAAGAAGTTAGGAAGACGCGTGCGCGTGTGTGTTTATTTGGGTGGGGTGGGGGATTTTTTGGGGGTGGGGTGGTGGGTGGTGTTTAGTATAACAGTAAGCAAGAGACCACAAAGAGAAGATGAGGACAGGTTACATGTCATATTTCATGGGTTCTGTTTTTGGCTTCAAGGAAACAACACTGCAGCTGGTTACTAAAGAGAAAAGAAAAGTGTCTCTGGCTTTTTTCCTTCTCACTCTTGTTGCTTTAGTTTAATGGAGACAAACCAACTTAATAACATTCTCTATGATGGTATATGTTGACATGGCAAAAAAAATCTACTGTTTTCCTAAAATAATTTGAAGTCTGCTGCATTTGTAATTTATAGCTTACAAAGCCCATTAAACTGATTTCCCTTTTTTCCTTTTCGTGGATTATTATTCAGATCATAACTGTAGTTCGTCAATTATTTCAATTTCATCATATTCAAAATATTGAAGGAAAGTTTTACTGCTTTCAAGGGATCAATGATATCAATAGAACTGCACTTTGGTTTATGAAACAGGAAGAGCTGAATCGCATGGCCAAGACAGGTCTAGCATCTGCTTTTGAAGCCATCAACTGCAACTCGTCGAATACAACTCCAGCAGTTGTCGGTAAAGGCAGTGGACACATTCCTCAAAATCCGATGTGATCAAATGGACAGGCTTACAATCCCAGGGGCAATTTTGAATCAGTTACCAGGTGAATTTTAAACCTGGGACTCATCGTTCCCGCTGACTCTGAAGACCCAAGTTGCACCCACATGCATACATTGTATAATATAATATATATATATATATATATATATATATATATATATATATATATATATATATATATATATATATATATGCTTCTGAGAGGTTGGACTTTTTGGTTTAAGTCTGTAGGTCCCTTGCAAATTAAGATGCTGGGAAAAGGCGTGTAATGTTTGGACTGATTTGTTGAAGTTACTGATATAATTTCCCCCCTACTTTGGCAAAAGAGATGAAAGCTAATTTAACATCTATTAATATTATCCTGTTGTTAGTAAATATTGGCAAAATTTTCTGAGGCTTGTGATGTTGCAATAGTTTTTACGGTTCCATATAGAAATTAGGAATTCTTGTTGCTAATGTTCTATTGCCAAATCTAGTCTATTTTCCTGACGGCTACCGATATCTTTTCGTTGTTTTTGATGGCTGTCCAAATGCTGCCGCTAGGGTTCTCCATATTTCTTGTCTTCACTGGTTCTTTTCTGATATACAGATAGTAGTTGAATTTGGGGATTAAACGTTTGGGCATTGTGTTAGTGGAATTAGTTATTTGAATTCTTATTGTTGTTTTGTTTATCATTTTCCCGATTAAACTTATTAATTCAAGTCTAATTTCTGACTCATTTTTTCTTCAACCAGACAAACACTTCCTCAAATATGAGAAGGAAAATTTCTGAACCCATGCCTTCATAAATCATCAATCTTGTTGAGTGAGGCCAACAAAGTCTTATTGTTGTTTTAGTTGCTTAATGGATTTTAACTGTGAATGTTGTTATAGATTTTTAGGTTTTTTTTTTTTTTGGAAGTCTTTTTCCCTTTCAATGTGCTGCAGTTGCGTGGCAGTATGACGCATGGTTCTGGAATTAAGGAGATCAAGAGAATTTCTCGCTTGTAAGTGATTCTGGTTCCCACCTCTTTTTGGGTTGTAGAATATGTTTCAGTTTTACTTCAGTTTTCTTAGTCATCTTCTAAAATAACGATTTGGTTTATATTTTTATTTCTCACTGTTCTCTTGAATACTATTGAATCTGTTTGCACCGTTTATGTGTAGATGATATTGGAATGAATAGAGTAATCTTGTGCTTAGTGTATGTCATTCAGTTACATGAATTCTAATTGGTGCTTCCTGTGTTTCATGTGTGCAACAAAAAGAGTTCTCTCTTTTTGGATGTTCTTCTTCCTTGCTGGGCCTCTCTTTTCCTAATTTAATTAACTAATTAAATGTGTTTGCGTAATGTAAATACATTGATATCTTGAGATTGCACAAGGGATTGAACTTGGAACCTCCCTTAAGAGAGAGAGAGGTATTGCTAGTGGGTTAACTCGCTGATTTTTTTTATTTGAATATCCAATAGATCAAAATTTAGTGGGAAAAAAATATATTTGAGGAAATCTATCGGGTGTCTCAGGAGATGCGCTATGATCGTGTGATTTTTATTTTTTGTTTAGGAATTCTAGAAAATTAAAAAATTGTTTTATTGGGAAAGGTAAGGTCATCTTTGGCTTTGGTAGTTTTTTTCTAAATTGTAGTTAAAAGTTTGCAACTATAATCTGCAAACCCTAACTGCAATCTTCAAACTGTAGTTTCATTAGCTAAATGATTGGAGTTAATGAAAAATCTACTATAACTCGATTCTTTTAAACTACAGCTAAGGCCACCTTTTGGAGGTAGTAAACTGTAATTTAATAAAGTACAAATAGCAGTCAAATGGATCTTGGTTTGGTTTTTTGGAGTTGAGAACTTGGCTATAAAAATTTATAATTAAAACGTCAAAGCCAAAACATGTCTTTGCAGAATCACGTAACTTTGTGTTTACTAAGGAGCTTTGGGTAAATTGCGCAAAACCCCTTTTTACTATTAGGGGCGTTGTGCGAAAACCCTTGTAGTACAAAAACTTTCACTTTGCCCCCCTGGGGGGTGACGCGTTTACAACTCTGGTAGTTTGGGTCACGTGCTAGTCACGTGACTCCTTTAATCACATCAGCTAGCTGAATTAATCAATAATCAATAATTATCTAATTTAATTAGGTCACTTTAACTGATCTCTCTCCCTATTTAATTACCACAGACACTCCTTATCCTCTCTGATTCTCTTCCTGTCATCTGGGCCTTTCTTCCCACCACTTAAGACCCTAAAATCCCCGAATTCTTTTTGAAAAAGTTGTGTTCCTCCCTCAATTGGGTGGCACCCCTAAAATTTGGGAACCCATCCATGTGCTCTCCTTCAAATTCTCTCTTTCTTCTCTCTCTAGAATCCTAATCTCCCCTCTTTTATTAAAATTGTGCTATGATAACTACTATAAACTTCGATTAAACTTTTAACTAATCATATTTTTCTTATAACATCTGCAGTCACATCTTGATCCACAAGTAGCTCTTCTTTTAGGCATCGTCTTTAGCCCAACTGCTGCTCAAATAGAGACCTATTGTTTGTAGGTGCGAAATTGCTGCCGTTATCCGTTGCTTAAAGACTACATCAAGCTATGGTAGGTATTTTATGGGTGTGAACCATAACAAGAGTTATAGTTGTAATTTCTTTAAACAGGCTGAGGAGGTCAAGTGTGATGAGGTTGATGATGGTCACGTGCTTCTGATTCTAACCTGCAAGAAAGTTGAAAACATTGGATGAGAAGATCAAGGAAATGGAGAAAAAGAAACGAAAAATGGAGGATATGATCTCTATGAAGATTTAATGGATGACATGTGCTGTCTTCTCTTTGTTGCTTTTGATATTTGTATTAGTGATTAAAATTGTGTAACTGAGTCTCTAAAGAGCAATGTGATGGCTCTTGCGAAGTAGAAATGAGTCTTTAAATGAGAATGTGATGGGTGTTTCAATATATCAATGAGTAATGTTGCAATGAGAAGTATCATATATAACATCATCCTTGTTCTCCTTGTTTCTTTTGATGTAGAAATTATCCTTGATATCCTTTCTTCTTTGGGTTATATGATAACATCATATATAAATAACATCACTTAGCAGTGACAACAGCTAGATATTAGGCAATTTGATGGAGTGAATAAGATTTGATGGCTGTTGAGTGATGTTAGACCAACTGAAGTAAAAAAGCACAGACACATGCATAAACAAATGGCAATTTGATGCATACATATGGCAATTTGATGCAGACATTAGGCAATTTGATGCAGTGCTCAACATCTTGAGACACATGCATACACAAAACAGAAATTTGGATAGGTAGATAACATTCCAAATTACTTAACATTCCTCATATATTATTTTTTACAACTTTAACATAACACTCCAGATACATGATTTTTGTGCACTGATACATAACATTCCAGATACACTTGATCCCAAAATATTCATGTATATAATATTCCAAATTCATGGTTGTTGACAACTTTAACATCCAAGTTAGTTCCCAAAAGAAAAAACAAACATCCAAATCCACTAAAGCTTCATATAAGCTTCTATTCTGAAACTGATTCTGCAAAATTACTTTTGCTTCATATTCTGCAAAATTACTTTTGCTTCATATTGCATTAAGTTGGATTGCTTCAAAATGCCCTTAATTGCTCATTGATACCCAACATTGGATTGTTAAGTGCTCTATCCCATCTGAGATGCTATTCCCTTTGTTGGTGCAATTGGTCTCATTGGTCTGATAGGAATAAAGGGTTTTGTCGCCTGTAAATCCATGATATAGAAATTGTCAATGAATTTTATAATCATTCAAATTTACAGTTTGTCATATAGTACTTACATATCCAACAAATTGCCCACCAACAAGGCTTAATCCTCTCCCACTAGATGTAAAACATGGCCTCAGTTCTGACATTGTGCTGCTGGTGCTTCCACCCCCACTGGGATTTAAGGGGGTCTGACTTGTGGAGTTGGTTTCTGTAATATTTATATTTTAGAAGTGGGTAACATTTATCTATGAACTGAAATAAGAATTAAAAATACCAAGAAATAAACTTACAGTCGAGATAAAGCATGGCCATTTGGACACCCTGGCTCTGCCCCTCCCTCTTGAAGATGTACCAACTTGAATTACATAGATAATGATTAATTATATATGTTGAAACTTAAATTGAAAGTAATACCAACAGAATTTGTTCTTCAAAGTTATCCTCCACATCAGTCTCAGACCTTTCCTATATGCTGCAACTTGTTCTTTCAAGTTATTCTCCACATCAGCCTCAGTTCCCTCCTTATGTGCTGTAACTTGTTCTTCCAAGTTATCCTCCACAATCTGCTTCTGCTTCACATGCCACTGCTTTAGAGGCTTCAGTTGCTACTGCTTTAGATGTTACTGCTTCAGATACTACTTCAGCTTCAACTTCACATGCCCCTACTTTATCTCTACATATTTTCTGATCATCTGTATCAATGTTGTCCTCATCACTATCCCCAAATTCTGTAAAATAAGAGTTATTTTCAATCACAAATTCTTTCTCATCAGTTTGCTTCTTTGCATTCTTGTTTCTCTTATCAGATTTCTTCTTGTTGTCTCTTCCAATTTTCTTCCCATGGCTTTTTTATGGATTTCTTCTTAACTTTCTCTTTCTCCCCACCACGACTCCTACAAAATACCACCTGTGGTACATCTCTTTTCTACAGTGAATCCATTAACTTCCTCTTGATGTTTTCCTGACATCCACCATTATCAGGTAGTGAATCCAAATCAATCACTTTCAGGCCTTCTTCACTTTGGCTACATTTGAATGGGCTTAATTTGAATGGCCTTCTACTGAATGGGCTTCATTTGAATGGGCTTCAAACTCTGGATATGCAGTAGAGAAGCTCTGTTGTATACCATATGTGTTTGCAGTACTATGAGAATATTCTGTGATTGGTGGAGAGTGCTCAAAATACACAGGTATCAAACTCCTTTTCCCCATGACTTTGAACATCATCTTAACTAATGCGTCATCATATATGAGTCTAAGGGAAGTGTCCAAGTCTCGCATATGCTCCCTGTAGTAGAGCTTCTCACTTCTCACATAACCCAAGTCCCTTAACATCTCTTGGTGTGTTTGATTGCAAGGAAGTGGCCGGAAGTAAGGAAATTGGGAAGTATAATTGCTCACTTCCCTATCTATCCAAACACCAGAAAAGAAAAATAAGAAAACCCTTTTTCCTTCTCTCTTTTCTCTTTTACACAATCATTTTCTCCCTTTCAGAGTGCTACAGTTAATTTTGTGGTCATGCAAATCTCATTTGTAAAAAGTTATAGCACAAAACAGTTAATTTTTGATCATATAAATCTCACTTGCATTTTAATTACAGTCTATTTTTATTTTTCTTAATTAATTTTTATTTTAATATTATTTTGCGGCCAACTTTTCCACTTCCACTTTCACATTATCATCCAAACACCGGAAAAAATATAACATTTTTCAAACCACACTTCCCAACAACATCCAAACACCGAAAAACTTACTAACCGATTCCCAAGTTCCAAAAAGAACTATTACCACTTCCTCACTTTTTCACTTCCTCACTTCCACCCTTAACCAAACAGACCCAATATCACTCCATCCAGTGAACTCAGGTATTACATAGTTAACATAATCCAATATCCCACCACCACTGTAAATGAGTTGAGGAATATACTAAAAAGTCACATCCTGATGTACCTCTAATTTGTACAGTTGATCCATATTATCCCTACAAAACAATAGCAAAGAAAGACATAACACTTACATATGTGAACAATAATCATAAAATACGTACAATTAATCCATATTAACCCTTAAACCACAAAATTAAATTTTTAGCTGACCAACAATTAGTTCAGTAAAGTAATTAACAATCAAATAATCAAAATTAAAGGACTAATTTAATGGTTAATCACCAACGTATAATTATTTTATTCCCTTTAACCAGTCATTTTAGCCGTCTTCTCTCAAAAGACAATTGAGACCACACTGAGAACTATCTCGGGACCACAAATAAAGCATTGTGTCGTTCAAATTGGAGCTTATAAAAGAAAATCATTGACCATATTCTCCCTCTCATCTCTTATTCTTAAGATGTTTTTCCAACAACAAAATCCCAAATAAACTTGCCCAAAAAAATTCTTGTCCCAATTTTCAGAAACCCTACAACTAAACAACAAATTTAACATGTCCCCATTTATATGTTTTTTGTTCAGAAACCCAGAACCAAACATCTCACAGGAAAAAACCCCAAAAAATTTATCTATATTTATCTTTTCTTCAACCAGTAACTACTTTCACGCTGGTGATGGCCGCCAGTTGCTGGAGATCCAGATGACAATTCTTCCTCCTCTTGGTCCGCCTTCACGTCTTCAAGCCAGATCGATCGGAATTTCATCCTCCTCTTCCTTCGCTTTTCATCCTTCTAGGGCTGCTGCTAACAAGTATGATATCAATTTTCCTTTTTTCTTTATTTACCTCTCAACAACCCGCATTTAATGGGTGGAGGATTATTTCATTAATGTTTTGGATAAATTGAAGGGGTTAAAGTAATTACTAGTTATTGATTAATTCAGCTAGCTGAGATGATTAGAGTTGTGGACGAGCGTCCCCCCAGGGGAGACAAAGTGCAGGTTTTTGTACTACAGGAGGGTTTCGTGGAACACCTCCAATAATACAGCAGGGTTTGCGCAATTTACCCAAAAACTTATTCCCTTGATGCTTTTCATGCATTTAATTAGATCTACTGTAACAGACAGCCCAAGAAAACTTAAAACTTCAAAGCCAAAATTTTACAGAGAGCTATCTTAATTTGATCATAACCGTATGAGACCTTTTACACAGAACTGTCTTAGTTTGATCATTAAAAACGGTTTTCATAACCTTCCCAAAAAAATTGTGTCTGATTCCTAGTTTTCCTGTATATGGTAAAAGAATCTACGTACATAAACATGCCAAGAAAATAAACATAAGCATCTATTTCTTGTGAAAGCTCTTGAAAAATTAGATTAAAGATTTATAAACATTGGGCCGAAGATTTACAAACATTTGATTAACGAGCTGAGACATGCTCAGAATGTGTCAAAGGGATAGCCATCTCCGTCTTGGCTAAGGCCGGGAGGTGGGTGGAGGAGGCCGCATGGGTGTTCAAGCAGGAGGCAGAGGCCAAGGAGGTGTAGGAAATGTCGGTGTTTCACAGCGTGATGGATCTCTTCTTGAGGAACCGGAGGCATAAGAAAGTGATCGAGGTGTTACATGAAATGCGTAAGGCTGGGTTCTTTCTCGAAGAGATGATCGCCATTGTGTTGAATGTGTACGGGAAGTTGCAAGAGTTCAACAAGGTCAAGGCTTTGTGCAAGGAGATGAAGGACGATGGCTGCATCTTCACCGATCGAGTGCACTTTCAGATGATGAGTTTGTTGGGGGCGAGGCGAGATTCCGAGGGGACGGAAAGATTGTTTCAGGAGCTGAATGAGGATCAAAATATTGTTAAGAAAGAGCTGCATCTTGTGGCAGCTAATGTGTATGAGAGAGCAAATAAACTATACAACAATTACAATTACAAATCCCTGCAACACAAAGATGTGTAACATATGCATATTGCAACTTCAGAGGGGTGATATGCACTTGAAGAAAAGTGTTATAAATATTATCATGATGGAAAAGCTTTTGCATTTCTTGAAGCATCCTCATTTCTGAAAATTACTGCTCGAGGGTTCTGCAACATGGCACTTTTGTATCCATTAACAAGGCATCTGACCTTGCTATCACTTGCATTTCAAAGAGAAAGCTATAAGAATGCACTTAATCCTGGAATCAATCAAACAAAAGAGCTGGCAGCTTTGACATGGATTCATACAATTAAATGATCTGCACAAGCTATATAATAGAAGACATGAGCTTGTATTCTCTCAGCAAAGAAATCCAAGCCTTGAGCTTATGTTGGTAATTAAAGCTAATACAAATATAAATTGGTGACCATTGGATGGCCGAAGCCCATGAAATAAGCACTTGAACTTGACTCCTAAATCCCAATTTGAGAAGCTCAACTAGATCTGCCTGTGAATTGGCAGCATTTGGGTTCAAATTTTGGAGTCAGTAGGGGTCAATGCACAGACTAACAAGCATCAGACAACATTAGCTGCCCATCAAATAGCTGCTGCCTGTAGATCAACTGTCCTTTTCCTCGTCTGACACAGTTATACATAATCACACTGTGATAACAAACAAAAAGGACTAATATCATCAATTCTAGCTTTAGCCACATTGGCACAAAATAAACAATATTTTAGCTTGAGCCATTAATTCTAGCTTTAGCCACATTAGCGCAAAATAACAAAACATTTTACTAACACAATTATCCACAAAATTGCAAGACCTAAGAGATCTCCAAAGCTTACCTTTGTTGCCATTAGATTACTTTCTCATCATTATATGCACAACACAAAAAATCAACATTATACACTCTTAGGAAGGACAATGAAAGGTGAAAGAAGCATTGTACATTATCAACCAAAAAGAGGAAAATTCTGAACATGATTACATATATATGCAATCATTTCGGATAGGTGTTTTGAACTCATATTATGGACATGTTCAGAATCACCAAAAGATGAAGATGTTTCTTCCGACATGTTAATCATTTGGCTTTCCTTGAAACCACTAACAAGTATGAAACAACAAAATAGTGAGATAGTTGGGGTAAAAAACTATACCACATTCCAAAAAAAGTTATACATTACATGCCTAAAATAAGGAGGCAATTTTTTTTTATTATGGTTTACTCCACTTTGGCTGCATCCGTTGCACTTTCTACCCTGAGGCTTGCAGAACTCCCTCGTTGTCTTCAATCTTTTTTCCCTTGGACCTTCCTTTCGTTCTAGCTTGCAGCAGCTCATGTACAGAAATTAAAATTGGCTTTATTCTTTCATCATTTCGTTCCAATTGCTCAGCGTGAATCATGCATCTTGTAGTTAAACAATCAGTCCTCTTTCCGCAGTTCAATCTGCAGCAAAATTTCTATCCGCTGTGTCCCAAATGCTCATCATCAAAATTATCACAATAACAGAACAGCAAATTCTTTGTAAAACGATTGTCATGCACAATAAATGCGCTAAAAGAAATATGGAAATCCCAAAGCTGCGGCCTTAAAATCCAAATTCAATTAGAACACATTGTTACAGGAAAGGCAAAAAGTATAAACTGCTCCAAACAAATCTACAGTTTAACCGAACCTCATAACTTGATACATCTCAGTTGGAATTAGTAATGTAGCATATGAGGAGGAAAATCAAAAGTCAAATCTCATATGCCGGTATAAACCAGGCACTGTACAAAGTAGTGAATGTATTTCTCTTAATCAAGCAACACTGGAGGCAGCAGTAACATATGCCACCACAACTGAGATGTCATCGAGCTTGCCTCCAAGATATTGAAAGCCAGCCTCTTCAGCAGCAGCAGCAAACGGCGATTTCCATGCCTTGTCCACTGCTCGCTGGCGTGCAAGTGCAGCTATCCTCTGAGCCGTAGCCTGCGGCCCAAGATTGGCCTGGACGGCTTGCATAACGACCTCTGCAACTTCATCAGTGTACAAGTTATCAAACAGCCCATCTGTTCCTGCCACGATAACATCACCAGGTGTAACCGGTACTGTAAGGACCTGTCAATGTTCAAATAGAGGATAGTCATTCTTTTTTCCTTTTTTCTTGTAATTGATGGTTTATCACATCCATGTTTCTTGCAAATAATTTAGTTACTTTATTGGTGTGCAACAGTTTGGCTTACCTTGCTTTTATCAGTTATCACCCTAAAAAGTTTGCACAGGAAATTTTTGTATGGCAACAGCCCATAGCATTGACAGTGAGATACCCAGAGAAGGTTGACAGACTGACATGCCATTTATACTATAATCTCTTAATTATTGTTATTATTATCTCCAGCTATTCAAGAAACTATGGGACAATCACAAACTGCGGGTTTATTTATAGTACTAGCAATAAAACTATCAAGTTCGATAATCCTTTCATTTGGTATATACTTTTTGTAGTGTTCAGATACCGTCATAGGATAAGGAGAAAAAAGACAGGAAGGAAAATAGATGCATTGTGCAATCCTTCAACCATAGTTGATCACAAGAAGAGCATGAGGTGATGAGGACATCACACCAGTTTCTAGTTGCTTTTATGCCTTAGTTTATTTTTAACTTTAATATTTTCTTTTATTGTGTTTTAATACAACATCGGTTATATCAAGGAACTGCACTTTTGTAAAGCCTATAAATATACCCCCTGACTTCTTTATATTGTAGACAATGAATGAATTAAAAAAATTCAATTTAAATTTCTTGAGCTCTAAGAGTTATTAACATTGGGGTGTAAAGCCCGTGGTGTAAGGGGTGCGAAGTTTAAATTTACTCTGTTTTCTTATCTCTTTCTTTTAAAACCCTAATTTTCTTGTTTAGTTCTTTCAAACCCTAATTTTCAATTTCTAATTTGAAGGTGATTGCGATCCTCCCGTGTTACATCAATTTAGTATCAGAGCTTTGGTTTCCCCTTCAAAAATTTCCTCTTTTCTTCAAATCCTAGCCCCTCTCTCAAACCCTAATTCTAGATCTGAAATCCTAAATCTAGAACAAAATCCAGATCTATTCCAAAAAAAAAGATACTGTTCAAATTCGACTAAAAATCTGGTCGAAAATCCAAAACAAAATTAATGTTCCAATTCCATTGTTCATCTTCTCCTTCATCTACGTCCTCTCCCTCTTCGTCTTCATCCACAACGTGACTGGCCGCCGCCACCAACACCATCTCCGTCATCTTCCCCATCATCTCCACCATCTCTTCCTTTCCCATCTCACCTCCATCATCACCCTCCATCATTATCATCTCCATCAGAACCCATCACCACTATCACCAAAAGTTCCAACGCCTCACCTCCACCCCACATATTCTCGCCGGTGACTAGCACCCACGACCACTGCGACCGATTCCCCCCAGTCTCAAAAGCTCCACCGCAAGATCTCAGATCTCTGCAACCTCCTCTGCAAGCTCCACCATCACCTCTTTTGATCTCTTCCTACCTCATATCATGTCAGATCATTGACAACTTCCTCGTCGTGTTGTCTTCGCCGGAGCACCGGCGTTGCCGCCGTCTTCGATTGCAGCCTACCACCACACTCCTGCCACCATCACCACTCGAGATTGGGTGGAGATCAACCGAATTGGGGCTTTAAAACAAATCGGGTCCGACCTGATAGGGACCCGATTCGCCCGCAAAGCCAGAGAACCTGATCCGTTACGAGTCGCGCTGCCGAGCCGATCCAGAACGGCTCAATCGCTGACGTCAGTGGCTCCCCCTGCTGACATCATCTGCTCTTCGAGCCGACCCCGAGCTGCTAGCTGTCGGCTCGAGCCGAGCCAACTCGAAACAGTCAACTCATCTGAGTTGACGACGAGTTGACTCGCTTAACTCATAATTTAGTTCTTTCAGAAGCCATTCTAAGCTCGTTTCAAGCCCGATTGAGTCATTTTTGAAGCAGCAGATCCGTGGAGATCAGTACTACACATCTACAGCCTTTAAATCCAGGTTCGAGTTTTGATCGTCTATCAGATTCAGCTCAACATATCAACACGCACCAGTGATTCTTGGGTAACTTCTGATCTTTATACACTAAAAGTTTACTCATGTAATTTTACTTTTGTGTAAGATATATAAATACTGATGCTGTTGACAAAAAAGTTGAACGGGATATGTATGTGATTATCCCATATTTTTGAGGTTCTAGTGACTATTATGAGTATGAAAATTGAAAAAATCATCTTATTTCTCCCTGACTCTGAGCAGAAGTGACGCAATGCCCAAATGAAGCTGGTTGGAGAAGTTTGTTGGTGGACAGACAATCATAGACTCTGTCGATATTGATTTATCTTACAAGATTTTCTTCATACTTGATATGCTTCACACTTCTTCATGCATCTGAGGTAGATTGCGAAAAGCCTAATATTAAGCATGAGCCTGAGCTCGAGAGACCGCAATTCAGCGATCTAGTCGTTGAATGTAAGAAGATCCTAGCTGGCATGAAAAAGATTCTAGAAAGCATGATTGCAAATGTTGTTACAGATCCAGAACCTTCAGTCCTTGTCGAGACAAAAGTTGTTGAGGCGTCAGAGCTAAAATTTGTCGAAGATCCAAAACCAGAGCCAGAATTTGTTGCTGGGTTGGTGTCAGCATGAAGAGATTTCCTCACAATCCACAAAAGTTGAAGAGCGCCCTATTGAAACCCTTGTAGATCTTCCATCAAAGCCTACCACGAAGCTAGTATTATTTTTGGCAGCTATGACGGCCTCATTATTCTTGAGATCGTCTGATGCGTACGACCTCTTATAGATTTTCTCTAGGAGACAGTTTCACAGGAGATTGGTACCTTGATATGTGCGTTAGATTTCAGTAAAGCTGAGTTGACTTGTTATACTGTATGTATCTTGTTCGAGCTCCCATCGACGGTAACCTATTTGTCATAGAAGCCAGTTGCACCTCACCACTTTGGTCTCGATGTGACGCACACGTGTCGATTCCTCGACCACCATCATGCCCCAATTGAGATGCTTCGTGAGGGGAACTCTCACTCGACAGGGTTGAGTTTCTCCCACCTCAGGAAAAATGATGAGGACATCACACCAGTTTTTAGTTGCTTTTAATCTTAGTTTATTTTTTAATTTAGTATTTTTTTTATTGTGTTTTAGTACCACATCAGTTATATCCGAGAACTGCACTTTTGTAAAGCCTATAAATAGGCCCGCTGACTTTTTTATTCAGTAGACAATAAATGAATTAAAGAATATCAATTTAAATTTCTTGAGCTCTTGAGTTTTTTAGATTAGGGTGTGAAGCTCATAGTGTAAGGGGTGTGAAGACCAAATTTACCCTATTTTCTTATCTCTTTCTTTTAAAACCCTAATTCCCTTTTTTAGTTCTTCTTTCAAAACCCTAATTCCTAATTTCTTATTTGAAGGTGATTGTGATCCTCCAATGTTACATCAATTTGGTATCAGAACTTTGGTCCCAATCCTCTTCAAAAAATTCTCTTTTCTTCAAATTCTAACCCTTCTCTCAAACCCTAATTCTAGATCTGAAATCCTAAATCTAGAACAAAATCCAGATCTGTTCCAAAATAATAACTGTTCAAATTTGACTAAAAATCCAGTCAAAATCCAAAAAAAAAATCTTAACCTCTTTTATCTTCTACCACGTATCAAAATCTCAACCATTACTCCCTCTTAGCCACAAAAATCAAATCTCTACACAACAACATCCTCAACAACTGAAGATCTTAACAATCTCCTCCACAACAATCTCCTCAACATTTAAAGATCTCTACAATTTCTTCACAACAATCTCCTCAATAGTCAAAAATCTCAACAACCTCCTTAGCAGCGAAAATCTCAATAATGTTCTCCACAATAGCCTTTTCAATAGCCAAAGTCTCAACAATCTCTCCAGCAATCACATTTACAACATCTCCAGCAAGATCAACAACAGCAGCTTCAGATTCAAATTTAGTATAGAGTCACCATCATCTCATGTATACAGTATACTCAACGGGGTCGAGTTCTTCCCACCCGGCGAGAATGATGGGGACATCGAGTTGGCTTCTTTTTATTTTGAGTCTAAATCTGTATTTTTTTTATTTAGTAGTTTTGTGTTTGTTTTACTCTTGTGTTTTATTTTATTCCCACATCGACTGTGAGAAGCAACTGAATAAGTTGTAAGTATATTTAGAGACTCCATTGTGTTCAATAAAGATAAACTAGAATTTTGAGAAAAAAATATTTTGAGATTTTTCTCTTGAGGGTATACCTCCCATGACAGGGTGTGAAGCCCTAACTGTGAAGTAAAGATTGAGCGTACGATATGAAGCGGCGTGAGGTCAAGATTAATGAGCGTGTAGCGAGAAGCGGCGTGAGATCCGGGAAAGTGGAAGGCCTTTTCATTTATCCATTAGGTAATTTTTAGTTATTTTCTTTCATCTCTCATTTTTCCCCCAAAATCCTTAGACCCCTCTCTCATTTCATGTCAATGAGTCTCTCAGCTCTATACAATTTAAAACTTGCATCAATTGTTTGCACTAAAAGCAATAAGGGCCATCACAGCATCGCCTTAGCCCGCAATGACCAATAAACAGATTGAATCATGTAACATCTATGTTGCATAGACACGAACACATCAACACTGACACGACACACCGACACGACAAATTGTTAAAAGTACACACAAAATAAAATACTGTCCAACATGACATGCTTAACGATAGAAGTGTGTGCACTACAGTGTATCATCATTTCAATTATTGAGTTGTTAACATGCTTAAAGATGCAGCAGACCGTTGGCAATGCATGAACACCAACTTACCTGGGCGTCTTTAGGCAGATCACCGAGTCCACCAGCATCAAGTTGATAAGGAAAATTGAAATCATGCTGCTGCGTAGGGGACTGGAAGATAGTGGACCCCTCTCTAACAACTATAAATCCACTGTCTCCTAGGTTAACAGCATGAATACCCTGCAATCAGAAAGACAAAACAAGAAAATATTTTTACTGTAAACACAACAGAAATTATTTGCATGCAGGTGTAAAGTACTTGAATGTTTTACTCCACAGGAGAATAGTACTACTTTCCTCAAATCTAAAACACAGATTCTACCATTTTGTTTGGGTACAGATCAGTTTATCATGTTAAAGAAGATCTCCAAAGGTTAGATTTTTGTCGAAACTCGAAAGGATGTCAGAAGAAGCCTACAATTTGAGAGGAAGTGTGTACTTCATCAATTATGAATGAAATATCTTCCAACATACATATTCACCAGTTTAAACAATGAGAAAAGATATGTGTGTCACAAGAGGCTCACTCCATCAGCAAAGAGTAATGAAAAGAGATAATGCTTCGTAGCACCGATACTAGATTAAAACGAAATGAGGAACATAATTAACATCAGTTAATGTGAATATGTATGTTGATTATTGCACAGTCTGCACTGTCAATTTCACTTCCAAGTTTAAGAGTATCTTACATGCCTGTTCAACTAGTTGTAACTCGTAACATTCCAAAAGTTCACTCCGTCAACAAAGCCTAGAATGAAGCTCTTCCTAAGATCTCTTTAAACCATAAAGCTTCATTATCACGATACAAGAAGTGGAGATAATTCGCCAATGGCAAAAGCTTACATGGCAACATAAAACTCTTAAAGTCAGAAGTCAAAAACAGAAGCTATGATTTACCAAATTTTTCATTAAAGAAGGCTCCAAAATAGTCATATTGTATCAATGCCAGTAACATGCCTACTTCAAAGGAATCAAGTGTTTTGAAAAACGCAAGATGGGAGCCTGGCACCTAGAGCTGCCTAGGCCACCTAGATCCGCTGTGGTGGCCACTTAACTAAAGCCCCTCGAAGGCATAAATGGCTGCCTAGGCTGTTTTTTACAGCATACATCAAAGACTTTTTAAAGGAATCTCCCTAACAAAAGAGATATACAAAGTACATATATATTCTTTAACTCCTCAAAAGCCTTGTTTGCTACACGAGTCCACACAAACTGACAATTCTTCAACCAATTTATAAGTCATGCCAATAGAAAGGGAGGCCTAGAGAATCCCCATGCTCAGCAAATATCGATGGGGTTTAGCTGGCATCTGATTGTTTAAACTTACTTTGCATAGGAATGGATACCTGCTCCTGTGACGATTACAGCAGAAATGAGAATTTGATGGTTACAAAAGCACAAACTTTCATATTAGCATATGACTCCTTGTGGAGCTGAAAATAAGGGGTTGCTAGAAATGGTTTTGGTACTCGATGGTAGGCTGGCTGCATCCTCGGATGTTTTGCAGTAAACACGAAACTGATTCATCCTCTTAAAGGTGCCAAGAACATTAGTAGGTTCAAACAATATGACCAGCGATTTATAGTGAGTCAATGAACATCCTTAGTCTGAGGTCTTCCATCCATCTCCAAGGTGGATCCAAAGATGAGGTTGACTCATGTTATATGTCCTGAAATGGTCACAAGACTCCCAATTGATGAAGTGAATTGTCAAGAAACATCTCCACATATTTACAAATTAACCTCCTTTGCCAATGGTTGGAGCTCCAATAGAGACTCCAAGACAGCTTCCATGACCATGACCATTAAGGCTATCATGCTCTTGCTTTGTCTAAGGTCTATCAGAACTTTCCTACAGTGAGGGTAATGGTAATCTCCAGTCCTAATTTATTTATCTTCACCAATGAACCATTAGGTTCGGGGTCGAGTTGTCTTTCTGTTCAGCTGGAAGGCATAGGTACTCCTAAAACAATCATGAATAAGACAGTAATGCAATAGCCAAGGTCAACATAACAAATATTCCCAGCATCATAATAAGGATGATAATGTATCATCAAAGAAAAGTGTTTCTTGCTGCCTCGGTTTTAAAAGGTGATTGTGCTAGGTTGAAAATAGGATGTAAGTTAGCAACATATCTAGTTCCATATCTAGAATTGGCTAGGACATGCCATAGATATTGCACATGGATATTTAATTAGCTATAAGTATACTTCTATAGTATCTATGTCCTGATCCATGTACCGACATGCAGATGAGGTGCATCTTAAATGTCCATTTCACTGTAAAAACTAGAAAACAGCTCTTGATATATTTCTATTATCGTATATTTATCCACAAACATTCCTTTTTCAGCAATCATAGTCAGCAGTAATCCACAATAGTATACTATCCACTAAAATTGATGCAATATATGATGATTAATCAAACTCAACCAATTCATGTTTTTCTTCTTCTTCTTCTTCTTCTTCTTTTTCTTTTTCTTTTTCTTTTTCTTTTTCTTTTTTGAATAAAGGCCGTAACCCTGTCTTAAATCTGGGACCTCTCATAACCCAACCCCGCCCTTACCAGTGAGCCAAGCCTATCCCATAACCTATCAAGCATAGACATGGGGTCTCCGGTTGATTTCCATATGCATACCCATATTAGTATTAACTACATAAAAGTGTATATGGATATGGATATATCAATATCCTATCCATGTCAGGTTCCTTTTTAATCTAGCTAGCATATTTATCATTGACTATGGTGGACTCTGTAGTGGTCAAAAACTGACTCTCACCAGGATGATGACATGTGTCCAAACTACCGAGAGCCTCCATCACTTCGTGTCCTCTTGGAGCCAGTCCAGATCACACCTAAGTCACTCTTCGTCCCGAGGATACTACTGGCCCGACAACTCTGATGCTCTAAGCCATCCGGAGCTCCCTTCATCCCTGAGACTTCAGCTCCGCACTGGGCAACTACGGCAACAGATCATCCCCGATCTTCGCCGACTATTACGCAGCCCTATTTGCATTCACGTTCATAACACGAAACGCTCCTCAGCATGAATAGTTATAGACAGTGGTGAATTTTCTTGCATGCAATCCAACAAGCCAGCACCATAGATCGCAGCCGTTACAACAGGTCTACATGTGCAAATCGTGCAGCTACGAAGAGCACGCTCGTACCATACGCCTCCATGCACACAGATCAGAAGCATAAGTAGACCCTCTCCTCTAGTGTGAGGGGGGACATTTTTTTTTGGGAGTCAATCCCCATCCTGAAACACTGACGAGATTCTTATAATTTCTGTAACATGAGAATTATAGTGAAGCTTCTCCTCCTCGTGGTTTTCCGATTAAGAGTTTTCACGTAAAATTCTCTCTATCTCTCTCTTTTCTGTGTTGTGTATTATCTACATTTACACACACCCACTTTTCAATTTGTTTGTGGTGAGGATCAAGCGTCCAATCCCTTGTGACAAAAATCACCATCACAAACTGGTGTTTTCGTTAAGAGCTGAGTCCCTACACAGATTTCTCTTCTACCAAACTTTTCATCGAAAATCTTTCAAAAAGTCATGGCCCCGAAAAACAGCCGACCACCAGCGACAGGATCATTTCCAAAGGCAAATCCATTGCCACCGCTGGGGGGCATCATCCCCCTAAACAACCTCAACCTCAACTGTGTCGTAGAAGAGCCTGCCTCCGTGTCCTCCCAGGAAGCAGCTGGAGATGCCCACCCACCATCGACGTACGAGGGCCAACTCCTCCAAATATTCGCTGACATGAAGGAGGAGATGGCAAAGCAGCAAGCTCTATTCGACCACGAGAGGGAGCAAGTGGCACTCGATCGAGAGAATGCAGCCCGCGAGCGCAAGGATTAAAACGTCTAAACGACTAACTCCTTGCCCAGATCACAACCCTCCAAAACACCCAGGGTTGCCTCCACCGCCAGATGGGCCCACTGATACAGAAATCCAAGATAGCGAACATACCCAAAGCCGGAGGCATCGCAGAACAACCTCCCCTACTCCGGAGTGATCCGACAGCAGGTCAGATTCGTCTCATCTCCATACGAGAGGTCAGCACGGTCATACTCGGAGAAAGAATGAGAGTTTGTCTGCGTCTAACATCTCGACAAGTTTATATAGAAGCGAGTGAGGAGGCAAGGGTGTCGCATTACGACAGATCAGAGCCGTCACCATCAATGCTTCCAACTTTCCCTTCTCTGAGAGCATGTTGATGTGTGAATTTTCAAAGAAATTCTCGACTCCGACCTTTGACAGCTGCTCCGGTCTGAGCGATATGATTCAACATCTTCGTCAGTATCTGGACAAGATGGTGATCTATGCTTGGAACAATCCCATCTTGTGTCAGATTTTTCCCTCCAGCTTGAAAGGAGTAGTCTCTGATTGGTTTTACTCTCTTCTACCATGATCAATACACAACTTTGAGAATCTCACCAAGTTTTTTCTCTCGTAGTACTCCTCCTGCCAGGAGTTAAAGCAGAACAACCACCTTCTCTCTGTCAATGTGAGACCCTCCGACAGTCTCAAGGCGTACATTGGCTACTTCCAGAGTCAGTGACCAAAGTACACAACTACAGCGAGGATGTCTTTGCTCTCGCATTTACCGGTGGATTAAGGGTCACTCACCCGTTGTACAAACATCTGGTGAAGTACAACGTCACCTGTTAAAGTGAAGTCATGTACTGAGCTCAACCATACATCCAATTAGAGGAAGCGATGAAAAGTTCCGCCAACCAGTCTCTCAACCGCGGCGACGACAATGAAATATTGAAACTGCATCACGGAGGCCTATGTAGCACATACACTTCTATCATGGAGTCGTGTCGCGTCCGAAACGTGTCGGACACGTGTGTCGTGTGTATTTTTAAGAATTTGTCGTGTGTCCACATGTCATGTCCATTTCAATGTTGTTTTGTCCATGCAACTTAAATAGAGGCCCCTCCGTCGATAACTAGGGTCGAGGACGAGGTGCATGCAAGAAGCAGTCATTCTCGAACCCCAAACAGAGTCCACTCTGAGCTTTTCGGGTAGATGACAACTTCACCCCACTAAAGCTCCTATCCAAGATATCTTCGAAACCATCAAGGGTCAAACTTGGGTGAAGCGTCCGAAGCCAAAGCAACACGATTATGCCCATCTCAGATTGAAGGATTACTGCTTTTTCCATAATTACAAAGGCATCAGACTGCCCAATGTCGGTCCATCCGCATGTACCTCGAAGACCTTGTCCAATAAGGGTATCTTCGGGTATACGTTATTACACCCTGAAATGCATCCGAGACAGAAGGACAGCAGAAAGCTCCCTCCCAAATTCGACTGCAACACATGATCACTCATTACAGAGCGGTTGACTAAGTCCAACCCTACAAATAAAAACAAAAAAGTTCCTCTGGTGAATAATACTCCATACGTCTCATTCAAATTCCATGAATTTTATTAAAGTCATTTAATAAAATTACATTACTGATTCTTAATCACTTCCCTACATCCTTCACAAGATCCGTCAAACCTGCTCTCCGGCCCTCATTCAGTCAGATTACGAGCTCCTCTATCTAGAGCCATATGATTGCATGTCCGAGAAGGGATACCCCCAATCGGGATTAACAACATCAACATTCGTCTCCGGCTTCCTTAGGCTCATCCCCAGTTGGGCAACTATCGCCCAGAATGTTCATCCCCAACTGGGCAACCGCCAGGCTCATCTCCGATTGGACAACTATCATCCAAAAGGTCCATCCCCGATTGGGCTACTGCCAGTCCAACTCCCTAGCTGAGGGCTCTCCTCACTCGGAGTCCTCTATTTGTGCGATCCAAGAGGAAGCCCTACTCGAGAATGATAATCAAGCAACCGTCATCCCTTAGGCTCATTCCTGGTTGGGAAACTACCGCCCAGGAGGTTCATCCCCAACTGGGCAACCGTCAGGCTCATCCCCAATCGACCAACTACTATCCAGGAGGTTCATCCCCGATTGGGCTTCTGCCAGTCAAACTCTGTAGCCGAGGCCTTCCCTCACTCGGAGTCCTCTGTTTGTGTGTTCCGAGGAGGGAAGCCCCACTCGAGAATCATAACACAAACATCTGCCTCCGGGCTCCCGAATGCTCATCTTTAATTGGGCAATTACCATCCAGAAGATTCATTCCCAATTGAATAATTGTCAACCATCTCCGTAGCTGATATTTTCCCTTCACTCGGAGCCAAACGTCTGTACGTTCAGAGATGAAGCCTTCATCCGAAGACGGTAACGCAGACACATCACGTCCATGCCATCCGGAAAGTCAAGCCTCCGAAAGGGCATGAATATTCCACGCAATACAGATAAGGCAACATCTAAACATGACTCAGTCATTTTTGTACAAAATGCATGTCATTATATTTCATTAAATTTCATTATGTCGTTACATCTAACAAGTGGAATACATGAAATCCATTTACATCTTTGTGTTTACACTTTGAAAAAAAATACAAGAGATCCGGAAACCTATCTCACCACCGTGGCCAGACCCTCGATACGGGACAAAAAGATTCGTTCACCGGAATTCTCCCGGAAACAGTCGCCTGCGTCATAACTCCTGAGCAGGCAACTATATGCCTCAACTCAGTTCACACGCCTCCAAGGCAACCAGACCAGCACCACTCACCGCGACGATCCCCAAGAAGCCCTCCAAGAGCGAGACAGCAATGTTTGACAAGACGGACTCCAGCAAAATACCTCAGAAGGAGACAAGACATCTTCACTTTGGTGTTCTGAGGAAGACGTTCGGTCTCCGGGTTGAGAAGCGATTCACCAGCACACCCGACCGATGTGGTCTTTCCCCCTTCCTTCCTCGTACACCCTACAAAGAAAGTTTCAGAGCGCAAAGAATGAATCTCACCCCCTAAAAATCAGGCAACTTGGAGCTAGATCATCGGCTCCAATCGAAACGTGTCACCAAGCAACCGCCCTTGGTAGCGGCAACCTGTCACGACGGCTAATATGTCGTAACAGGTTCATCACGACGACTAATATGGCGCACCAACCGGACTCCTACATGGCGAGAGCCCGATCACTGTCTCTTCCAGTGTCATCCTTTCCCTTTCTTTCATCCATCTGATGAAGAGGAGAAAAAAATACATGACGACCCAGCAAGACAACAAAGGAGGAACTTAGAGACGAAGGTTTCGTAGAGGAGGAGGAGATTGCAGAGTTGATTTCCATTCAAGAGTTCGCTCTATTTATGGATGAAAGAGAAGCCGAACTGATTTCAATTCAAATTTTCAATTTTCATAAAGCCGGTCCAAGTCCCAAGATTTTTGGTCAACCGAATCAGCAAAAGATCAACCATCGCTGCCAAAGCACGAAGCCTTACCTCGGCTCCCAGTCTTTATGTCTCCTGGATTCGAAAAGGCACAGGATTCGACCCCATAGAAATCTAGCTGACCGATGCTACAGCTGGCGACCAGTTGTACAACATGCAAATAAATCCTGAAGATCCGCATTTATGATTCAAATCCTCCCTTGCTCATAAGCATCAAGATGAAGAAATCTATAGCCAACTCCGCTCTTTCGGCTTTTATTCCGCAGGCTCTGAGAAGCGAAAGAGCGGGGAGCATCTGTAGTGGTCAAAAACTGACCCTCACCAGGATGATGATACGTGTCCAAGCTACCGAGACCTCCATCACTTTACGTCCTCCCAGAGCCAGTCCAGATCACACCTAAGTCACTCTTCATCCTAAGGATACTACTGTTCTGGCAACTCTGATGCTCTCGGAGCTCCCTTTATCCCGGAGACTTCAGCTTAGCAACAAATCATCCCTGATTTCTGCCGGTTGTAACGCAGCCCTATCTGTCTCCACGTTCATAACATGTAATGCTCCTCAGCGCGAGAAGTTATAAACAGTGGCGGATTTTCTTGCATGCAATCTCAACAAGCCAGCACCATAGATTGCGGTTGTTACAACATGTAGTGTGCAAATCATGCAGTTATGAAGATGACGTCTGTACCATCCGCCTCCATGCACACAAATCTGAAGTATAAGTAGATCCTCTCCTCCAGCGAGAGGGGGGTTTTTTTTTGGGAGTCAATCCCATTCCTGAAACACTGACTGTAATTCCTGTAACTTGAGAATTATAGTGAAGCTTCTCCTTCTCCCTGTGGTTTTTTCCGAAACGGTTTTCACGTAAAATTCTCTGTGTCTCCTCTTTTCTGTGTTGTGTATTATCTACATTTACACACACCCGACTTCCCAATCTCGCTTGCTGGGAGAATCGACCGTCCAATCTCTTGTGGCAAAAAATCACCACCACAGACTCTTTGTTAGTTCTTAAAACATGATAAGAAGGAACAACATGAATTGTTCAAATTCTGATAGATCTAATGTTCAAATTTATCTGTTAAATTTGATTTCGTGTAAGCGCGATGTGCGACATGTTAGCATATGTGCTGGTTTTGCTGCCAATATCTTCCGAACAAAAGAAATATCCTTTACCTTTAGCAAAGAATCTCCACCCTTCCTCCTTTGGTACCTTCATATGTTACCAGGAACGGCTTTAAGTATGATGGTCAAATTTCTTCCGAAAGTGCTTATCTATTTTCTTCAACTCTAGAATGGTGCTCAGTCACTTAATTACTGGATGCACTAAATAATATCAAACATCATTGACATGGATACACTGCCGCAAAACAACCCCCCTTCTGCATCTTGTTTATCCTTATCTACCTCATTCTATTGGCCACTGATATCAATGATTAATTTATATTCTCACAGGTTAAAAGTTTATAGTTGTGATCCACATTTCTATTGATTGTGCAGAAGGTTATCTTCAGGATCCTTATGCATTTTGGGGCAAAAACACCTTGAGGAGCTCAAAACCATGAGTCTTACACTTCCAGAAAATTAAGGCGCAAATGAAGCACATGCATAATGCCAAATTTTGGCCTTTTACTTGAGGACTTGAGGTGTACGCTGCACAAACAAGTCATAAAAGGAGGGCTTTTTGTAGAAGCCAGTTGGAAATATACTGTTAGATGAATATCTAAGGGGTTATAACTTAAAAGAATGGTTTAATATCTCACTATCGATATCGGCATCAACTCATGATTTTAGTTATCAATATTGCCAATATCGGGCATCAATATCAGCAATATTGGCCATATCGGCATATTAGACCTGATATCGGTCAATATTATAGGTTAATATTGTATCGGGTATATCAAAATTCGATATGATATTGCCAGTATATATTGGAATCAGTCGATATTTGAAACCAATTAAAAGAAAATAGTAAAATGCAAACATTTGCTATAGTACAGGTTGTTTATAATTACATATAGTTACTTTTTCACCTATTTAATTTTTTTTATATTATATCATAAATTTTAAAAATAAGAATAATGGAAAATCCGTGAGGCTTAGGCCTTGCCTCATAAAGGGGCCTAGCATTTTTGCCTTTCTAAACACTGATATCAATTGGAAGAAAAAAAATCCATTTAAACCCTTAAAGGAATAAAAAACTTATAATTTGCTTAATCATTCAGACAACCTCATGATCAACCTCATAGAAGCTTCCCTCCTGACTTTTTGTTGGAGTGCACCTAAGGGTGGAAATTGATCGAATAATTATCATATAGTTTGTTAAATATTCATCCAACTATTTGATTGAATGTGATTCAGGTGATCATTTAAGTGCAAACAAATACTTTTTACTATTTATGAATTAAATGAATCGCATGTGGGCATTTTAGTATTTAATTTGTTAGTTCATTAACCAATATGACAATATTAGAAGGGATTTAACTGAATAGAATATCAGTAAACGAATCGAATATTCAAATATGAATATTCGTGAATATTTTTCAAAAATACCATGCGGGTTTAACTGAATATTCACACAAAAAAATGAACATCAGAATCAACTCAAATAGTGCAGATTTTCTCGAATTTGAATTCAAATATCACGGTATTTGGTTCGATTCGGTTCGTTTCCACCTCTAATTGCAGCCTCTCCAACCAGGGATCTTCAGTTTTCTGCAATCTTATATAGAGTTTTTAAATACACCATTTTGCATGTCCTAATCTAAGCTTCTATCACACTAACATACTCCTTTGTCCAGTTGGGTCATGCAAAATGGGTTTTATCTGGACCAGTGTTCACACTGATTATACCAGGTCAAGTTCAGTTTGTCAGAAACAAACTAGGTTCTGGGTGATTACGACAGCCTCGTGTAGTGATAGAAAACTTTTTATAAAGCATGTTTGAAACAACTATGGCTGTGTTGACAATTATATTCCAGTACAGTTAGCTAGATTTGAACCCTGGCTTGACAAACACAAGTTTCTATATGAAACAAGCAAACCTTCTTGACAAACACAAGTTTCTAATATATTTGTTCCTGAAGTATAAAGTTTCAGTGTACAGCATTCCATATATAAGTGAAAAAACAAGGGATGAATCAGATTTTATATGGAAGTTTAAAAACACAAGTTTGACCAAGTAAAAAACAAAAAGCAACTGAAAGAATGTAAAACAACCTGATAAATAATAAGCATGATAAATGATACAAACTGACGCATAGATAAAGTATACAAACCTGATCTGTGAGAGCAATGATGCAAGCTGTTGAAGATCCCACCTTTTTAGTCCTAGTATAAGCTTTCTCTAACACCCTTGCAGGATCAATGAACCCCTTTGGTTCTTCTTTAATTGCAGATACTGCATTAGACATTAGTTCTCTAGCATATTCTCCTGCATCAATACCATGGAGTGCCCAGCCGCCAACCCCATCTGCCACACCAATGGCTTGCTCATCAACGCATATGAAATGGGCATCTTCTCCACCAGTTTCCACTTTACTTGGGTGGGGTAAGCAGCATGACCCACAGACCAGCTTCAAGTTTCTATCACCTGGAGACTTCCTGTAACAAATGCAATTGAACTTTATGCCGTATCTAAAGTAGTTGGTAGCCATAATGTATCCACACTGCATGTTATGCTGGCTGTATCATACGGGGCATGAAAAAACTTTAGGTATTATGGACATGATTCCATTTTCTACTCTAACCTAGTTTGTGCCTCAAAGATGAAATTTTATCCTCTTACTTCTTTGTTTAGACTCTTCCCCAGAATTCAAAGGTTACTTCTCGAGCATGAACTTATAACGCAAGGGTGAGAGGGGCGAAAAGGAAGAAGAAGAAGAGCAAGCCTGTGTCCTCACTTGCTCAAACATCACAATCAAGTGTGAAATATTATATAGCTGACATAGTTTAAGGTCCCATGTGGTCAACCATCACAATCAAGTGCAGAATATTAAATATGTTAAAAGGTTCAAACTCTAACTAAATTGGGTGCTTCAAGTCTTTTAACCAATTGAATAGATAAATCGCTCACTCAACACAAACGTATCATAGTTTAACTAGAATGCTCCAAAACAGATATTTTGGGGTCTTCGTGGAAAAGAAGACCCTACCCCGCTCATTAACAATTCAGCAGGCCCAGCACCCAGTTATGCACAAACATGCAAGCTAATAGGTTGACTTAAGCACAAGCCACGGATTTCCAATCTCTATGATTTCTTTTCTGTAAGTGAAAACCGATGCTTATTCATAGTCAAATGGTCTCCAGAGCTTGATTCTTGTGCTAGAAATGATTAGTAACCCTTCCCACTCATACTCCCACCATTTCATGGCTTGTGTTTGTTATGTGACCATCATTATCGTACTGAAACTACAACCAAAGCCAAGACCATGCCTTACAACTCATAATAAAACCGTCTCAAAATAAAATAAAAAGAAACACTACAGTAATCAATCAGTAGCATTATCAGCATGGGGCTTAGTTCAGGTCTCCAGAATTTCTTCTTACAGTGCCGAAGTTACCAGAGAACTATCTGAGTTCTGAACGAACAGCAATTTCTACAAAAATGAACGACTCCCTTAAATTTTTGCAATTCTTTTTAGCATGCAGGTTATGGTTGGAAAGAGGCATGGACTAGCATGTCCATAGCAAAATAGATATACCACAGATTCTATGAAATCATTTGATGGCAAATACAACTTTTCAACGTGGGAGAAGGAGACAATTGGATAAATTTCCACTATTGTCCATTGGTTTAGAAAAGTTTCATAAAGAATTTCCTTGAATTGGTTTGGTACAAAACAAAAGCCAACAAAACATGCCTGAATAGTGAATATTGATTGGCACAGGAAATGTTCCACTTGATTGTCAAAAACATGCTCACCGACTTCAATTATTTTCTATGGTTTTCAATGTGATTTGGGAACAGCTAAAGGGCTTAATCATTAATATCCACGTCATGTGTTACTGCAGTTTCTTTGGTGTTATATATTTAATTGTACACTTATTTGTACACATTAAAACATGACTTTAATGTACACATAGCACTAGTCTAGTAGCCTGTATGAACACGTCAAAAAAGTACAAGCTAACTTAAAATTACATTAAAACTTTAAAACAGACGTCATCAAAATGGACTCTGAGGGATTTCATATCCTTAAATTCTTTTAAATCCTCTCAGATGAGAGATCAAGAAATTTTTGTTAGTGGCTTTTATATGCAGTTATCATGTAGACTTAAATCTTTTCTTCAAAGAAAATGCATTGTATTATATCATTTATTCTATAAGATTAGAACATTTTTTGTGGTTTCATCATAAGTTACTTCATTCCTCTAACTATCTGATGTAAAACCACCTGGATCGCAGTCACCTTCAAATCGTAACCAAAATTTAAATTGAGGATAAGATAAAATTTGGGTTTCAATCCCTTGCACGGGCTTCTCACCCTAAACTCGAGAGCAGCTGAACTCAAGAATTTAACAAAGTAATTGAGGAAAAGTTTTAATCATTCCTTCCAACAAGATAGTTTAGGGGGCCTTATATAGGCTTTACAAAAGAGGAGTACTGGGAAATAACCGATGTGGTACTAAACGTCCACAAAAGAACAAAAATAAAAGGAACACAAATAAAGCTAAAACATCTGCTATCAATAAAGCCTGAAATAAGTCCCATCTAAAACCATAGAAGACCAGCGCGTCGCCTCCTGAAGTATACTCGATCGAACCTGCTCCTGGGCGGTGGCATGATGTCCTCATCAATTCCCCCGGGGTGGAAAGAACTCGACCCTGTCGAGTGTGGGGGACAGAACTGCTGTCTGCTGTGATAGTGCTCCAGTCGATCAGGATCAAGATGCTGGAGGTCTTCCTCGGTAATCCAAGAATTTTCTGAATCAGGTTTTCCCGTCCACTTAATGAGATAGCGTCTCGTCCCTCCATCTCCAGTAGAGATAATCTGATCATCCAAGATAGAATCTATATGTTCTGTTGCATAGGACATTTTAGGAGGAAGTGGAGGTAGTGGGGGGCTCTCAGAGAGAAGGTCTTGGCTTCGCTCATCCACAAATGGATCAGAAGAGGTATCAAAAGTACCTCGATATGGAACCAAATCCTCAACATTAAAGGTGCAACTGATGCCAAAGTCAGGTGGGAGATCCACCACATAAGCATTTGAATTGATTTTCTTGATAATCTTGAATGGCCCTGCACTTCGCGCGTGTAATTTCTTTACGGTTCCTGGTGGAAACCGTTCGGGTCGCATGCGGACCATCACATAATCTCCGACATTAAAAGATCTTAATCGGCGATGTAGATCTGCAGAAGCTTTATAATCAGTATTATTTTTCATTATCTTGTCTCTGACTTCCTCATGTAATGCATGGATATGGGATGCAAATGCTGATGCGGAGTCTGATACCCTAGAATGATGATGAGCCATGGGAATTAAATCAATGGGTTGCCTGGGCTTAAAACCGTTTACTATTTCAAAAGGACTGAGACTCGTAGTCCTATTGACAGATCCGTTATATGCAAATTCAGCCATAGGCAAAATGAGATCCCAAGTTTTTAAATTTTCTCCAACTAGACACCTGAGGAGATTTCCTAGCGATCTGTTTACCACCTCGGTTTGACCATCTGTCTGTGGGTGAAAGGCAGTTGAGAATTTCAGTTTGGTGCCCATCTTATGCCAAAGTGTTTTCCAGAAATAGCTAACAAACTTAACATCCCTATCAGACACCATGATTTTAGGTATCCCGTGCAACTTTACGATATGATCAAAGAATAAGACAGCCACTCGAGACGCATCTGAGGTCTTGGAACACGGGATGAAGTGAGCCATTTTTGAGAATCGGTCAACTACCACTAGGATAGAATCGTGCTTTTTTTAGTTTTGGGCAGCCCTAGTATGAAGTCTAGGCTCACGTCTTGCCAGGGGCACTGAGGTACAGGAAGAGGAGTGTAAGGTCCGGCAATCTGCTTTTGTTGCTTGGCCAGTTGACACGTGCGACATTGGCTAACTACTTTAGAGACATCTCTTTTCAAACTCGGTCAGTAGAATCGGTGCTCAACGGCCTCAATTGTCTTGTTCTGACCGAAATGTCCTGCCAGACCTCCAGCATGTAGTTCCCAAGAGAGAAAATCCCTAAGGGACGTACGGGGAATACACAACTTACAGAATCTGAAGAGATAACCGTCTTGAAGGAGAAAACCGTACATCTCACGAACAGGGCTGTCTCGTAACGTGACATAAATTTTCCCAAAATCGGGACATGATTCATATTCCTCTTTTAATTTCTCAAATCCCACCACTTCTGTGCTCATTGCCACCAAGATCGTGACACGTCGACTCAGCGCATCAGCGACCTTATTCTCGATGCCTGCTTTGTGTTTGAGAACAAAAGTGTAATCCTGCAAGAACTCCACCCATTTGCTATGTCTCGCGTTTAATCTCTTCTGGGAGTTGAGATACCTTAACGCTTCATGATCTGAGTACAATACGAATTATTGTGGTAACAGATAATGTCTCCAGTAGCGCAAAGCCTGTATAACTGCATAAAATTCTTTATCATATGTGGAGTAGCGTTGCCGGGCATCATTTAATTTTTCGCTGAAATAAGCAACCGGGTGGTTTTCCTGACTCAGTACACCACCTATTGCCAGTCCCGATGCGTCACAAGTTACTTCAAAAGCTTTTAAAAATCAGGGAGACGCATTACGGGAGCTTCCGTCATCATCTTCTTTATTTCAGCGAAAGCTTTGGAGGCAGCAGGAGTCCACTGGAACACCTCACTCTTTAAACAGTCGGTGATATGTGCCATAATAGCACTAAAATTCTTGATGAACCGACGGTAGAAAGTGGCTAACCCGTGAAAGCTTCTGACTTCCCTAATCGTCCGGGGTTGTGGCCACTCGGTTATCGCCTTCACTTTCTCAGGGTCTGCGGAAACCCCTTCGGAGGAAACCACAAATCCTAGGAAGATAACCTTGTCTATACAAAAAGCACACTTTTTTGGATTTGCATAAAATTTCTCAGCATGGAGTGTGCAGAGGACTTGCCTCAGATGTCCCACATGTTGCTTCTGGGTTTGGCTGTAGATCAGTATGTCTTCAAAATAGACCACCACAAACTTACCGATAAACGGTCGAAACAATTGGGTCATTACTCTCATGAAGGTGCTTGGAGCATTGGACAGTCCGAATGGCATAACCAACCATTCATATAACCCGTCTTTAGTCTTAAATGCGGTTTTTCCATTCATCCCCTGGTCGGATTCTAATTTGATGGTACCCGCTCTTAAGATCAATTTTGGAGAAGATTGTGGCACCTGACATCAGATCCAGCATATCATCAAGACGGGGAATGGGGAAACGGTACTTGACGGTAATTTTATTAATTGCACGACTATCCACACACATACGCCATGTACCATCCTTCTTTGGCGCCAAAAGTGCGGGAACCGCACATGGACTCAAGCTCTCTTTGATGAACCCCTTGTCAAGTAGCTCTTCTACTTGCCGTTGCAATTCCGCATGTTCAGTTGGGTTCATTCTATAGTGGGGCAAATTTGGTAAAGTTGCTCCTGGGACTAAGTCAATAGCATGTTGAATGTCCCGCATAGGGGGCAACTCACCTGGTAGATCTTGTGGGAGGGTTTCGGAAAACTCCTCCAGAATTGATTTAATGTGCTCAGGAATCTGCTCCTCGATATCCCGGCTAGCCTCTCGAGCCACGAGAGCATAACAAGTAGAACCATCCTGCAAGCTCTCTTCAATTTGATCGTGGCTAATCAAATTCATTTCCATCTTACCTTTGCCCTTATCAACCCTTTTTTTAGGATTTATAACGTCCACTTTATCTTTCCCTTTATCAGCTTCTTTCTCTCGGGTTGGCGGCTTCGGTTGATTTGGCATAATCTTCACCCTTTTCCCATTATGGACGAATGAACACTGGTTGGTACGTCCATGTATGGTCACATCGAGGTCAAATAACCATGGTCGACCCAAAATGATATGACCTACATTCATGGGGAGTATGTCACACCACACATTTTCTGTGTATGTGGCAAACTGGATGGGAATTTGACATCTCTCTTGAACATCGATAGATGTAGCATCGATCCATGTAACCTTGTAGGGGTTTGGATGCTTCACCGGTGTCATCCCCAAGGTGGTGATTAACTTTGATGCCACAGCGTTGATGCAGCTGCCACTATCCACTATTACCTTACAGTTCTTATTGCCAATTTTTGTGCAAGTTTGGAATATGGCAGTCCTTCTCCAGTCGTTGAGTGGTTCAGGCTGGGTTAAAGTACATCTAACCACTTCTAATTGGGTGCGAGCTACATTAGGAGGTAGGCTCGTCATTTCCACAGTTCAGATGCACCCATTGAATTCATACTCTTCGACAGAGGCATCTGAGTCATCATCTTGTTGGTGCACAACCTCTTCTCCATCATCCTCTCCTTCTATATCTTCAATAGGAACTTCCACAAAGAGGGTTTTAGTTTGACTCGGACACTGGCTGGCAAGGTGACCATACCTTGACACCTGTAAAATTGGGTTCTAGGGTTGACTTTTCCTGGTTCACTTACCGTTCTCTTTTCGGATGCAAAGGGTTTTGCACCAGAAGGACCTGCTGGTTTGACGCTAGAGGAACTGGAGGCAGGTTTACTTGGGGTAGGAAGTGTTCGGTTGAAGCTTGGCTGGCCAGTGGTGGTGGTTCTAGAGTTATCCTTAAAGTAACTTCGGTTGAAATAGGATCCTCGAGACTCATCTAAGTCGGTGACTAGCTGATATGCCTGCTCTAGAGTCGTGATGCCTCGAGCAATGAGCTCTCAGCGATAATCATCCCTAAGATCGGACATGAACCTAGATAGGGTTTGTTCGGGAGATTCTAACTCGATAGCGCCACATCGATTCAGATATTCATCAAACTTAGCAATGTAATCAGCAGCTGATTTGTTTCCTTGGGTCCATCGATTCCATTTGTCCAACAATTGTTGACTGAATGATGGTGGAACATACTTCATCATAAGCTTCTCTTTCATGCTTTCCCAAGTGTCCACGGGGTCTTCCCTTCTGTACCTCATCATCCTCTCTAGGTTTTCCCAGTATTGCCCAGCTTGTCCCGTTAGTTTCATAACGGCCAATCGAACCTTCCTTGACTCAGACATGTCATGCCAACGAAAATATCGGTCCATAGCCAACTGTCAATCTATATAGACCTGAGGGTCTAAACGCCCGTCAAAAGAAGGAGCATCGACTTTAACGCTCCTGATATACTAGGCATCGGCATCAGTTGTTTGGTAAGGTGGGCCTCGCTCACGCCTAGGAGACCTACTGTCATTTCGAGAACTTTCATCCTCCCTGATTCTTCTCCTATTGGTTTCTAGCCTACCAATTCTGGTTGCTAGATCCCTACAATTGACATCAACCTGATCCTTAACTTCTTGTAGTTGTCTGTCCATGCTCTCTATCTTTTGTAGGATTGTGTTAAGGGTATCATGAATGCTAGGGTCCATTGGTGCTGAAGTTTCGCCTATAGAAAAAGTTCTACCACTTCTAGTAGGCATGCAAGATCCTAACTGACCCTAAAAGTGAGCTGTCCTTAGAATATGTATGCTATGCAGGAGGAGTCAGAGATTAAGTGATGAAAGATAATACTAAACTTTAAGCTACTTAGATTAACACGTGATTAAGAAAATTATAATGTGGAGACAGTGATAAAGACACGTGCTGATACAGTTAACTTCAAAATATATCAAGTAATCACAGATTCAAATTAATTTAGTTGCACAATTAATATTAGGTCGGTTACCACTCAAGATCAGAATCATACAACTCACTTATTTAGTGGGCAACAGTCAATAAATTCTATCATGCGACAGATTGGAAGAACTAGCTATTTTAATTAAATGGCAAGAATAACTGACAGAATATTCAAAGTTACCTGGAAGGCGACCGTAACTCAAACCTGAACGAGACTACTGTAGACGCGTAGTGCTGGTCGTCACGAATCCACTGCTTCGAAAACGGGTCGATTTGGACTTGTAACGGGCTCTGAACGGCCGTTGGAAGAGTTGAACTGTTGTCGGATTGAGTCAGAACGAACTGGGTCTGGACTGAGTCAACTCAGTGGGTTAACCCAGTTGCTGATGTCAGCAGTGACGTCACTTAAGTGGATCGGGTGACAAATTCTGAACCCGCGACCCGCTACTATACCCTTTAAAGCCCTGAACGGGTTTTGACTGATCGGGTTTGGTTTTGGATCCGGCCCAACCCACTTATGGGTTCGAATCCAAACCCACTTTAATAAGTTGGGCTGGGTTTTAAGGTCAAACCCAACACCCGCACAGTCCACCCGATCCTCCCTCCCTCTTCGCTGTGGGCTAGGGCACAGACGGAGCGGCGGCGACGGCGACTTGAGGCAAGGATGAAGATGAAGGCGAGCGGCGGCGACGTCCGACTTGGATCAATGGCGGAAATTCCAGTCCGGCAGTGGTGATGATGGAGATCCGGTGATGGCAGCGACACAACAAAAACGGCGGCGAGAGCTGACGACGACGTCGGCGAAGATGGCCGGCGAAGCTCTCCAGCAAGGCACGACGAGGCTTCGGAGATGAAGACTGCGACGCGAAGCCCTCTTCCTTTCGATCTCAGACTAGGGCTTGAGAAGCCCTCAGCGGCGGCGCAGGTGATCTGGCAAGGCGGAGTCCGGCGAGGCGAAGGTCTGCGGGACAGTGAGATCGCGACGGCGGGGACTTCTTCAAGTCGTCGTCAACCTAGGCTCTTCTTCGGCGAAGGCACGGAGGAGTCCCGTCAGCGGCGGGTTCGACGAGGCTCCACAGTGCTCAGGCGAGCACGACGAAGCTTCAGAGGCGTTGGATGCTTCAGTCGGAGGAGGTGGAGGAGCTTCTAGGGCATCAACTTCGACCTACGGGCTCCAGATCTGAGCGGATGTGGTCGGAAACGGCGAGAGCGACGACGAGAGCACTGGATCTGTTCAAATTTGCCCCGCTCAGCGCCGGCGATGGTGTTGATGAAGAAGGGTAGCGGCGGCGGGTTGCTGAGGTGGTGGACAGATGTTATTTGTGAAGACGATGGTGAAGACAGCGATGATGGCGGCGTTGCAGATGAGGAGATGAACAGTGTGAGATTTCGAATTCTCAGGGATTTTCGACACGAATTTTTTTTTTTCACTGTATTTTCTTTTTTTGAAACAGTGTATTTTTTTTTTTGCAAAGTAGATCTAAATATAGATTTAGATCTAGATCTAACAATAATCGATTTTTTTTGTAAAGTAGATCTAGCTCTAGAGATCCATATCTAAATTTAAGATTTGGGGAAGAGAAGAAATTCGAAGGGGATTGGGACCAAAGCTCTGATACCAAAATGATGTAAAACCACCTGGATCGCAATCACCTTCAAATCGTAACCAAAATTTAAATTGAGGATAAGATAAAATTTGGGTTTCCACCCCTTGCACGGGCTTCTCACCCTAAACTCGAGAGCAGCTGAACTCAAGAATTTAACAAAGTAATTGAGGAAAAGTTTTAATCATTCCTTCCAACAAGATAGTCTAGGGGGCCTTATATAGGCTTTACAAAAGAGGAGTACTGGGAAATAACCGATGTGGTACTAAACGTCCACAAAAGAACAAAAATAAAAGGAACACAAATAAAGCTAAAACATCTGCTATCAATAAAGCCTGAAACAAGTCCCATCTAAAGCCATAGAAGACCAGCGCGTCGCCTCCTGAAGTATACTCGATCGAACCTGCTCCTGGGCGGTGGCATGATGTCCTCATCACTATCTTTTCTTAATTACAAAATACACTGTTTTGAAAATACTAATTTTAAAACCTAAATTATAACTCACCTTAAATTCAAGACCCTATCAAATCAAAGACCAAGAAATGTGCCTTAGTGGCTTCTAACTGCAGTTCTTACACATGCAGACTTAAATTTTATTTCTCAAAGGATATGCATTTTATTATACTATTTGTTCTATAAGGTTTATGACATTATTTGTGGTTTCAACTTCATTCTTCCAACTATCTTTTCTTAGTCACAAAATGAAATGTTTTGAAAATACTAAATTGTGATCCTTTATTTCCAAATATAATTAGCGGCAATGTTTACCAAACGAAACCAGCTATTGAACAAGCTAAACTTCTCAAGTATATGGACATGATGTGTTGTTCCCGGTCGCAATTAACTGAGGCTAAAATGACCATACCGTATGCAACTTTCATCGCCATACACCATAACAGTTTTGAGGTTCCATCCTACATACTTCAATGTTTCATTGGATTTTTTTGCCAAGGAATAGCTATATCTAATCCCTTATCATGATTCTTCTTAAACACAACAAAAGCATAACATACAATATCATAATGGAACAATTAAACCAAGTTGCAGTGCCAATCATTAAAAAGGCAAAAGCCCACCAATTTTCAGAACCAAAAATGAATACACAACAAACTAATCAAATTAACACTGGAAAGAAAAACCAAATGGTAACATACTCATCAGAGGTGACCGGAGAATCTTCAACCTGCTCTTCTGGCGGGACTGCATCAGAATCCACATCCACGGCAGCAGTCACTCCTGCAGAATGTGGATCAGTGCAAAACGTCTCAGAACCCTCGGTCCCCAGCTCAGGGAAAGGCTCCTGGCTCCGATTGCTCCCAGTTGCATTGGACCAGAAGAACTTATAGAGCATGTTAGAACCCCACGATTCTTGACTGTTGAGCTTGCAGGTTGCTCTTCCACAGTAAGCATAAGTTTTGTACCCAGAACTCGCCACTGTCCCAAGTATCGACATCGGCCTGCTCACCCTAGCGATATCCTCGACATGACTCACACCCAACAAAACGCATCTCGATACAGCTCCGCGGGCTGCCATTGCGTTCAAGCCGCAAGCAGACATTGGATTCATCTCGAACACCCCCCAATTACAACAAGTATGAAAAACCTCAACCCCAGAGCTGGAGCCTCAGAAGGAATGGAAATGGCATCTACTCTCATGAATGAAGATGGGTATTTCTTGTAATTAAAAACAACCCAAGGAGCAATAAGAAACGGGAAACATCATAGTGAACCTGACCCACAACAAAAAAAGAGGGGGAAATCACAGAAATGAGAGAGAAATATATGTATGCACGAAATGCGTGAATTTTAAAACCCTGGATTAAGTCTGAAAGAAAACCAATTAGAAAGAAGAGGGGTTTGAGTAAACCCACAATTTCATTCCAAAATCTTAGGGCATAAAAAGAAAACTAAAAAAATCTGACAATATAGAGGGAGAAAGAGCTTACAGTATATTGTAGGGTCGGCGGTGAGCGGATAAAATAGAAGACAGAAGGAATCAGAAGGGGGCGGAAGAGACCCAGAGAAAGAGAGGGAAACGCGATAATTTGCTCGAAATTTCCTTTAAAAAAAAAAGAAGAAAGATTTTTGTTTTCCCTTCTGTCTTCTTTCTTTTAGAAAAAATAAACAATAATCTAGTAAAGCCCTTTTATATTTCTGAATATTTTTTGTGGTCTGGACTCTTGTGGGCTCAGTCCTCAGTTGGGTCTGGAATCAAAACCAAGTATCAAACCAAACCATTTCTGAAAGATGGATTCAGAAATTATAGGTCTAATTTTAGACAGTTTTGTAGCTTCGGGAGTATGTTATTATTATTATTATTATTATTATTATTATTCTAATTTCAGTTAGTTAGATGCTGTGTTCCACCAAAGATTAAGCTGGAGTTAGTGTTAACCCCAGCTGGATAACTCCAGCTAAACCCGGCTAAGCTAAACTGTCAAAAGTATGCAGGACCACCCTCTGGCATGCACAGCTCCTTCCATATCTCTCACAAGTAGTTGAATCAGTGGTCGAGGCGAATTGACAGTCGAATACGCCTCCTCTACACATTTCTTTCCTCGAACAGCCACCCAGTCAGCAGGAGCATTCCCCTCCCCATAAATACGCGACGAGGCCTTGAAGAAAGAGATAACAGATAACTATTCCCTGATGTCCTGAAGAAGCTTCATGACCAGAAGCAGGGACTCTTCAACTCATTGAGCCAATGTATGATTGTGGCCAGTCCCCGAAACCCGGCATGGAGTACTGCAAACCTGAGTCCATTCTCATCAGCTGACCCATAAGCCCCATTAAAATTGACTTCCACACAACCACGTCGCGGGTCTCCTAAGAGAAGAAGAGAGGTTGTTTACTCTGCCGTCTGCAGAGTCGAGAACCCCAGTTGATCATGGAAGGTGGAGAGACAGTAGCACCCTTAACCATGGCAAGTCTCTCCTCAGCTTGACATAGAGCCAAGAAGACAAGTTGATTGGGAGAAGTATGCTTGCCTTGAAAAATCAGTAAGTTCCTTGTTTTCCATATACCCCGGCGCAAATAGCAGACTCGATGGAGGAGGAGAAAATTTGGATCATCAGTGGCCTGACATGTAAGAAAGAACTCAAAGCCTGCAACTGCACAGGTGTGTTAACACTATAATTTGCTATTCTTCAATAATTTCCAGAAGAAACATCCAACTCTTGGACTGGCTCTCGCCTTCCAAATCCAATTGAAGTTAGTGAGGAAGAATTGATGACAGAAGTAGTGAGGAGCCTGTAGACCTCAGAAAACCCTTAAATTTGAAGAAAGGATAAACCTCAGCCATCTGAGCTTGGAGAATCGATCAGAGAAAACCAAAATAGCTTGCAATTTCTAACAATTTGGTCTCGTCCCACTTGCAATCTTGAGTGATGAATTAAGCTACAGGGACAAGGGGCACTGCAGAGCTAATGAAAGTAGGCCCGCGGTTGATTGTTTGATTTGTATAGTCGAGATCCATGGGTGAGAAAGGAAATCAACTAATCACCCATCGCTAACTCACTCTACACATAAAGCTAAGCGATCTCGCACTATCACAACAGTGTTCCACACCCACGAGCATCCATTCAGGCTTTGACAGGTATTTCAATCTCCAGCAAACATGTATTTATGTCGAACCAGTTGACACCACAAATTTTGAGGATTAGAAAGAGTATTAGCAGAGTGTTTGACTGTCAATGCCACCCTCCAGGGCCTGAGCTTCCTCATGCGGAATCCATCATCACCCTTGCTACAATAGACCTGCTCCCTGTAGGATATTTTCCGGAATTATAACATGCAACAAATATAGATTCTTGAATTTAATAATTACTTGTCCTAAGCATGCAACTAAAATAAATAATTTAAAGAAAGCAAAAAGCTGGCCTGGGGTGACAGTCGTGTGCAAAGCACTGCCCTAGAAGATAGATGGCCGGTCCCTCGTCCGGACCTTAGAATAGCCTCCTCTCTCCTAGCGGTAAAAGCTCCCCCGTATATCACCAGCACCCAGCCCGGACGAAGAGCTAGGCCTCTGCTCAGATGGAAATGCGCTGCCCGTATGTAATAAAATTCGCCGGAGAAATCACCAAAACCGAACAGATCGTGCAGTTCGCGAGCAGATCCGGAGAGTGGGAGAGTGGGTCAAAACTGAATCGAAAATCCCGAAAAAATCATAACAGAATTTTAAATCAAAATTAAAAAATAAAAAACAAAATGTAGCAGGTCCAACAAGCCCCTGAACCGAACTGCATTCGTGTCCGCAGGTCGTGGGCGCGCGCCACCCGCACCCGGCCCGGCCCGGTTCGGTTCGGCGCGTGTGCGCGCGTGTGGGGATGTGGCCCATGGCCCAACACTCATAACAATAGGCATGAGAGGTGTTGGTATATATACTACCTAACCTCCCATGTCCTATCCAATGTGGGACTAAACTCAAAGGTAAATAAGAGGGAAACTCAAGTTTTCCCTCCAACTCAACTCACATCCAACAGTCCCCCCAAAACTTGAGTTTCAGAGAGGATAAAACAAATCAATAGCCATCACATCATCATGTCATAAAACACGAATAAAATCGGGCAACATCATGCTGTGGATTCGGGGTCGATAGCTTGTGGCCTTGAATCTACCCTTAGTGAATTTCATCGCCACCTGAGGGACCTAATGGACTACGCCTTGAATTAGGCTCTTTAACCAGATATTGATGAAAGACACACACAGTAAGCTTCCATCTATTGAGCGAGCGGGTTGAGCGTTAAAGGCCATGCTCACAATAACCGACTCATGAGAGTTTCTAGGGTCAGCCCTGCCCCCCCAACCGCGGCTATCACGGTTCCTCTCACGTAGGTAAGTCCTCCAAGGGTACTACAGCTGGATAGTATACCCTCCACACTACATGCGTTGGACTTATTAAGAGTCAAACTCATCCTTACCTAGCTGTATTATAAGAGCATCGTCACCATAGAGAAGGGGTAGTAGCTACAAAGCTACATACATGATATAAACATATCTGGGTCGATGCTCCACACGAGTATCACCAGTCCAGTTTGTTCCTACCACATTAAACCTCTTTCATGGAATCAACTCCCAATCAAGTAGGTTGGGTTCCCGCTGTCGGTGAACTCTACTATGGGCTTAACCCCATCTCCCTCGATGATTCTAGGACCACACTCCTAGAAAGACCCTTAGTCAATGGGTCAGCAATATTCTTCTCGGACTTTACAAAGTCCAGAAGCACAACTTTGCCCAATAGGCGCTGAATAGACTTAAGTCTGATTTGAATATGTCTGTTCATCTTCTTATTAGCATTATCTTGCTTTAGAATCTCAATGGTGGATCTTGAATCAGTATGAACAGAGATTGGAAGTATGGGTTTAGGCACGATAGAGAATTCAGATAAAAGATCCTTTAACCATTCAGCTTCAGAGCAAGTTGTGTCCAGAGCAATGAGCTCGGACTCCATGGTGCTCCTGGCAATCACTGTTTGTTTGCAGGATTTCCAGGACACAGCAGCACCACCGAACATGAATACATATCCGATAGTAGACTTAACACTGTTAGAATCAGTGACCCAGTTTGCATCACTATAACCTTCCATAACATCAGGATATCCAGTGTAAGTCAGACAATGGCCAATTGTGCCTCTAAGATATCTGAAAACTCTCTCTAGTGCAGTCCAGTGTTCTCTATTGGGGTTACTAGTATATCTACTCAATCTACCTACAGCATAAGAGATGTCAGGCCTTGTCCTGTTGGAAATGTAGAGAAGTGAACCTATTAATTGAGAGTATTCCAGTTGAGACACAGGCTCACCCATATTCTTTTTCAAAGCAATTGAAGAATCATAGGGTGTAGAAATAGTTTAGAGTTATAGAAATCAAATTTATGAAGCATTCTTTCAATGCTATGAGCTAGACTCAAGGAAATTCCATTAGAGGTTTTGGATATTTTCATTCCCAATATCATATCAGCAGGACCTAGATCCTTCATATCAAAGTTTTGGGAAAGATAATCCTTTACTCTTTGGATTGTATCAAGAGAAGTTCCAAGGATAAGAATATCATCTACATATAGACAAAGAATAATATACTCATTGCCAAAGTTCTTAGAATATATGCACTTGTCATGTTCATAGATAATGAATTCAAATTGTGCAATAACTTTGTTAAACTTTTGATGCCATTGTTTGGGTGCTTGTTTAAGTCCATACAATGACTTCACAAGTTTGCACACTTTGTTTTCTTGTCCCTTGGCAATGAATCCTTCTGGTTGGTCCATATAGATTTCTTCTTCAAGATCGCCATTCAGGAAAGCAGTCTTGACATCCATTTGGTGAATGAACATGTTATGAATTGATGCAAGTGCTAGAAGGATTCTGATAGAGGAGATCCTAGCAACAGGAGGAGATATGTGTCAAAGAAGTCAATACCCTTTTGTTGGGTGAAACCCTTGGCAACTAATCTTGCTTTATATTTGTCGACAGTGCCATCAGGTCGGAGTTTCTTCTTGAAGATCCATTTACAACCTACAGGTTTGCATCCTGGAGGAAGGTCAGTGAGAATCCAAGTGTTATTCTCCATTATGGACTTGATCTCACTGTCAATGGCTTCTTTCCAGAAAGGAGATTCAGAAGAGTCCATTGCTTCCTTGAAAGAGTTAGGATCACCTTCTACAAGATAGGTGAAGAAGTCCTCACCGAAGGATGTAAGAGTTCTTGTTCTTTTGCTCCTTCTAGGTTCAGAATCAGTTACAGGAGCAGAACTAGAAGAAGGGATATCAGAGGTAGAAGGAGTGCAAGAAGGATCACTAGGGATTCTAGACTTGAAAGGAAAGATGTTTTCAAAGTAAACAGCATCCCTAGCTTCAATGATGGTGTTGTTGGATATTTCACTGATCTCAGAGTTAACCACTAGAAATCGGTTAACATTGCTATCTAGTGCATACCCGATAAAGATAGCATCAACAGTCTTGGGGCCGATTTTCCTTTTCTTCGGTTCCGGTATTGAAACCTTAGCCAGGCAACCCCAAACTTTGAAGAATTGAATGTTAGGAGTTCTCCCTTTCCAACGTTCATATGGAGTAACGTCGGAGTCTCTTTGGGGAACCCTATTGAGTATAAAATAGGCAGAAAGGAGAGCTTCACCCCAAAGATTTTCAGGTGCACCTGAGCTGAGTAACATGCAATTCACCATGTCCATCAGTGTTCTGTTTTTCCTTTCAGCTACACCGTTGGATTGAGGTGTGTAGGGAGCAGTTACCTCATGAATAATGCCATGTTCTTGGCAGAATTCTGTCATATCATTTGAGGTATACTCCCCCCACGATCAGATCTTAGAATTTTGATCTTCTTTTCACGTTGGTTCTCAGCTTCGGCTTTATACACCTTAAACCAATCGAGAACTTCATCCTTGGATTTGATAAGATAGGTGTAACAGAATTTGGAGTAGTCATCAATGAATGTCACAAAATATCTTCTACCGCCTCGGGTGAGAACTCTGTTCGAGTCACACACATCACTGTGAATAAGTTCGAGGGGTCCAGAATTTCTTGTGATAGAGTGAAAGGTGTTCGGACATGTTTGCCTTGAACACATATTTCACATTTAGAAGTTGTATCAAAAGAGGTTTTAGGAATAAGGTTCAAGTTAATCATTTTCTTGATAGAATTGAAGTTGACATGTCCAAGTCTTCCATGCCAGATATCACAGGACTCAATGTTCAAAGCAACAGGAATTGAAATTTTATTATCAGAAGAATTTATTACATTGAGACGAAAAAGACCATCACAAACAAAGCCTTTTCCAATGAAGATATTTGACTTGGAGATTACAAATTTATTGGATTCTTTGACAATCCTATAGCCAGCTCTAAGAAGTGAAGACTCGCTGATCAGATTTCTCCGAAGTGTAGGTACATGCAGGACGCCTTGAAGAGTCAGAATTTTCCCTGAGGTCATTCTGAGATCAATACGTCCAGTTCCCTTTATCTCTCTAGTGGAGTCATCTGCCAGGCTCACGCTTCCTCCACGTTGTTCCTGATAGGATTTAAACCAGGAGCGATCAGTACAAATGTGAATATTGGCTCCTGAGTCTAACCACCAGTCCGAGGAGAAGGTGATAGAGTTGACAATAGGAAGAGAAGAATCTAACCTAAAGGAATTGGAGTCCAGTTCCACCATGTTGACCTTGTGTCCGCCATTTCCTCCATTTCCTCTTGGTTGAGCTTTGACAGGTTCTTTCTTCCGGTTGAAACATTGAGGTGCCATGTGATTCGTTCTTCCGCAGACGTAGCAGAATCTTCCATCAGACTTCTGGCCAAAGGTTTTGGGCTTGAAGGAGGAAGATTGAGAAGGTTTGAAAGAAGAAGAATTTGCATGGGGAGAAGAATGAAAATGATTGGGTTTTTTGAACTTTTTGCCCTTGGGATTCATAAATTTTCGCTTAGGCTTATCCTCCACAAGTTCACTTTAGCTTTCATTTCTGACTTGGTTTTAGAGTTTTTCCTATGCTGATCTTCTATGCGAATCGCTTTTAGGGCTTGAACAAGAGTTAGGTCACCTTGCTTGTGACGGAGGTCTCCAGCAAAGGTTGACCAGGAAGGAGGGAGTTTGTCAATAAGACAAGACACCTTGTAATCATCGGAGAATTGATTTCCTTTCGATTGAAGGTGTCGGATATAGTCTTGAAATTCATGAAGTTGATCATTGATAGGTTTACTATCGGTCATCATGAATTTATTGAAGGAGGAGGAGGTGAATCTTTCGATTCCAGCATCATCGAGGCCATATTCATCTTCGAGAGCTGTCCATAGTTCTTTAGCACTCTTATATTCATAATAAATGTCATATAGACTATCAGAGATTGCACTAAGAATTCTATGGAGACAATGGTAGTCAATTTCCTCAGGTTTCAAATAGATGTAGGAGGAAGGAGTTGTAGGAGGTGTTTCAACAGGAGAAGATCCAACAGATGAAGGTTTAGGAGAAGGTACAGGAATGGAGTCATCTATGGCTGATATGAGACCTAAAGTGGTTAACCAGTACTTCATCTGGTTTGCCCATCTCTTAAAGTATGTGCCGGAGAATTTCTCCGGTTTGACACCCTTGGAATGATCAGGGTTGGCCATAGTGATGAGATGTGCTACCTGAATTCTGTATTCCAAAATTATTTTAATAATGTCAGAATTTAGTTTATGTTGGTAGCTTTTAGATTAGGGTTTGCAAAATAAATAGTGTAAGATCCTTCTTTAATTATGTGCCAAATAATTCAAGTAAAATATAACAAGATACAAGATATAAACTTGTCCTTTTAATTTCCTAATTCAAAATTATAACAATAATGATTTCTAAAGGTTATTTCAATTTTTTTTTTTTTTTTTAAAAACTGATGTACCTCTAAATTTCTAATCAATAAGTCCAATAAATTTCAGAAATGAACTAGCAGGAATTAATTAACAAAAGACAATTAAACTATGCAATTATAAATTAGAAGGGATTAGATAATTGCAAGAATTTAGACAATTTCTATTTTAGTTAACTAATATAGCAGAAATAAACAATTAATTAACTAATGAATGTATGAAAATTCTTGTAATATGAGTTTATAAATATGACAAGATTTAAATAAAATAAATTTCTTTTGTAACAAAATTAATAAGATGTTGTAATGAAAACAAATGATTAAAGTTTGTAATGAAAAGAATTTGCCTTATACTAATTACAAAATATAAAGTTGTAAAGAATAAAGAGTTATTTAGATTTTCTAGGATCTTATATTGAGATTTTGTGTAACGCCCCGATTCCACGGATACGGGGACGTCACTGCAGCGTATATACGTAAGTCCGAAGTACCTTCCCGTATATACGCTAAGCATCAGTACAGAAAGAATCAGAGTACGGAAGCAAATGGTGCATTATACATTCCAATAAATGTGTACATATACAAAGTTATCACCAGAGTGATTCAATATTACATGAATATTATATCACAGATATGCGCAAATACGGAAATACAAGGAAATGGATAAAAGATAAATATATGAACGGAACAATAGAGTACTCACGAGATAGCTGGAGATGAAGAGGAATTGGAGATGGTGAAGGCTAGGGCTTTGGTGAAGAGAGAGAAGAGAAGAGAAGAGAAGAAAGAGAAAGTTGAAGTGAGAATGAATAAAGAAAAGAGAGGAAAAGTATTTATATGTTTTGACTTTTGTGAAGGAGGTGCAAATATGATAGAAGAGAGGGGGATTTTGTAAAGTGGGGAGGTGAGGTGAGTGTCCTTCTCTTGGCCACTTGGCCGGCCATGGGGAAGAGAGAGAATGAGTGGGATTTAAAAAGGATTAGGTGAAAGTGGTGGGATTATGTGGAAAATTGGAATTATTGGAAAAATTGGAAAAGGCTTTGGTTAGTGGAGGAAGGAAAGAAATAAAGGAAAAGAAAAAGGAAAATAAATTATAATGAGAAGATGTTTTCTTGGGAAAGAAGATGAAAATAATGGAAGTGGCGGATTCCGGGATTCAGTTGCGGATGCGGAATCTTTCGGGAAAATACCGAATCGTCCGAAATTCAAGTATCTCGGAACGACCCGAAATAATTACCAAAAATCATAATAATATACAAAGACCAATAATGAAATCCGTTTGAAGAAATACTTTATAGTTTTAAAACTAAAATCCTGGAATCAATAATTTACCGACTCCGTTGGAATTTTCATAAAATCCAAAAATCCTCAGAAAAAGAATGTAGGTAGAAAATATGATTCTAAGGAATAATGTCTAAAGAATCATTTAGAAATTCCAAACCGTTTAAGAATTAAAAATCCAGGAATCGGTCAGCGGCACTGACCGACACCGGTTTTGAAGACTTTCATTTAATCCCGAAAAATCTAGAAAATCATAGAAAATATATAATATTGGAAAATGATATTTAAAACTAAAATCGGTCAATTCTAATTATCAGAATGTCTAAATCGAGTAATACTCTAGGATCGGGCCTTCGGTTCAGACTAGGGCTGACTCCGAATCCACGAATCCAAAACCAAGACAAAACAGTCATAAAAGGAATTCATAATACAGAATAAATACAGGAAACAAATCGAAAAAAATACGACCAAAAATCTGAATACGCACTAAGTACGTATTCCGGGAACGGGGTATTACAATCCACCCACCTTACAAAATTGCGTCCTCGCAATTTCGTTAAGGGGCAAATTGAATACAAAGGGGACAAAGGCTGGAATCTATACTAATTAAGATATGAAGCACTATAGGTAGGGCTCTCAAGCTGGCTGAATAATAATCATACTCTGCACTGCCGGCTGATGATGTCGTGGCTGTGTAGTAAATCTTAGAATAATGCTGAATAATACTGATGATGTCGTGGCTGTGTAATAAATGAGCAGAATACCGAAGATAAAGAAAACCCTGATAGTCCTGAGCATAATAAAGAAGACCGATAATTAAGAATCCCGAATACCAAGCATCAATCACTCTGAAGAGAATTCCGACTGCTGTCTTCTGAAAGATAGCAAGATCAAGATTCGATCTGGAGAATACCAAGCTTCATAGAATTCACCGAAGAGATCACATAATAGCTTCATGCAGAACCAGCCACTACCTCTCTAGTCTAGTCATATCTTAAGATAGTATAAGGGCTTCATAAAACCAAAACAGGGAAAGGATAGGAGGAATTTGGAATCAAAGGAAAGATAGTCAAGAAATAGATAACTCCGCACTTGCAGTTGGAATGTATAACCAAGATTCATGTATTCCAGTTGCAAATCGCTTTACCATTGATTTGCCGTCTGGACGTACTGAGGAAGTTAGAGCCTAAGCTCTGATACCATCCTGTAACGCCCCGATTCCACGGATACGGGGACGTCACTGCAGCGTATATACGTAAGTCCGAAGTACCTTCCCGTATATACGCTAAGCATCAGTACAGACAAGAATCAGAGTACGGAAGCAAATGGTGCATTATACATTCCAATAAATGTGTACATATACAAAGTTATCACCAGAGTGATTCAATATTACATGAATATTATATCACAGATATGCGCAAATGCGGAAATACAAGGAAATGGATAAAAGATAATATATGAACGGAACAATAGAGTACTCACGAGATAGCTGGAGATGAAGAGGAATTGGAGATGGTGAAGGCTAGGGCTTTGGTGAAGAGAAGAGAAGAGAAGAGAGAGAAGAAAGAGAAAGTTGAAGTGAGAATGAATAAAGAAAAGAGAGGAAAGTATTTATTTTTTGACTTTTGTGAAGGAGGTGCAAATATGATAGAAGAGAGGGGGATTTTGTAAAGTGGGGAGGTGAGGTGAGTGTCCTTCTCTTGGCCACTTGCCGGCCATGGGGAAGAGAGAGAATGAGTGGGATTTAAAAAGGATTAGGTGAAAGTGAGTGGATTATGTGGAAAATTGAATTATTGGAAAAATTAAAAGGCTTTGGTTAGTGGAGGAAGGAAAGAAATAAAGGAAAAGGAAAAAGGAAATAATTATAATGAGAAGATGTTTTTTTGGAAAGAAGATGAAAATATGGAAGTGGCGGATTCCCGGGATTCAGTTTGCGGATGCGGGAATCTTTCGGGAAAATACCGGAATCGTCCGAAATTCAAGTATCTCGGAACGACCCGAAATAATTACCAAAAAATCAATAATATACAAAGACAATAATGAAATCCGTTTGAAGAAATACTTTATAGTTTTAAAACTAAAAATCCTGGAATCAATAATTTACCGACTCCGTTGGAATTTTCATAAAATCCAAAAATCCTCAGAAAAAGAATGTAGGTAGAAAATATGATTCTAAGGAATAATGTCTAAAGAATCATTTAGAAATTCCAAACCGTTTAAGAATTAAAAATCCAGGAATCGGTCAGCGGCACTGGCCGACACCGGTTTGAAGACTTTCATTTTAATCCCAGAAAAATCTAGAAAATCATAGAAAATATTAATATTGGAAAATGATATTTAAAACTAAATCGGTCAATTCTAATTATCAGAATGTCTAAATCGAGTAATACTCTAGGATCGGGCCTTCGGTTCAGACTAGGGCTGACTCCGAATCCACGAATCCAAAACCAAGACAAAACAGTCATAAAAGGAATTCATAATACAGAATAAATACAGGAAACAAATCGAAAAAATACGACCGAAAATCTGAATACGCAACTAAGTACGTATTCCGGGAACGGGGTATTACATTTTGCCTTGTAATAATTAGAGCAAATAAATTTGTTTTGCAATAAATTAAAAGAGATTAGAATTAGATCAGATTTAGGAATCTTACAACAGGATGTTAAGACAAGATCTAATTAGTTTGGAAGATTTAATACAATAATTTTGCAATGAAAATTTAATGCAAATCTATTAAATAA